>DWNE01003514.1:0-16567 GCA_018249875.1 Cecropterus toxeus
AATGGAAAATATTAAAATTATGAATACTATATTATTACTATTTTTTGTGAATATAATTTTAAAATTTAATAATATATATTAAAACTAAACTAATATATATATTTTACTATATAAATACGCACACATTTAAATAGATTTTTATTGCATGATTGCTTGTATGGAAACCAAACGATTTTAAAGAATGGCCAGGTCTCAATAAGCCTGAAACATATAAATTAGTTTTATAGACTTAAATGTTTCCCAAAAGTTTCATATAAAGTGATTAAACGGGTATTAATGTATATATTTTAGATTAATTAATTATCATTAGACTATTGTACATGTATAATTCCGTTGACCACTAGGACCAAACTGGCCATGTCCTTTAGACAAAAGGTTCATTGTATACCTTAGATACCTGCTAAGAAAAGATGTCTCGATATTCAATTCCTAAGAATTAATATTTAAATGTTTGTATTAAGTCACAGACAAACAGCTAGTTTCAAGCAAGAAATCTTAATAGAGATTTACTAGCTAATGATCCAATTTTGTCATTCTGTAGCCAAATACTGTTTTGCAACAACTTTTTGGGATGGATGAAATGATGAAGCGGTATTGCAGGTGAACGGGTTGCGGTTACAGATACGAGTAGCCATGACTCGAATCGATTCAAGATTAATCCTCGTGTCCCGATATTTGTTTTTTTAGGGTTCCGTAACCAAAAGGTAAAAATGGAACCCTATTACTAAGACTTCGCTGTCCGCCGGTCTATCGATTTTGAAAGGAATATGGATTACTCCATCAAATTCTTTTGCCTTAAATAAACTATACAAATCATTTTTTTTATATACATAAATAAGAAAAATTGTTTCCAGCTGAATAAGACATTTTTCGGAGACTATGTTTTTTAATATGCCTCGTTTGTAACGATTTTGCTACTAGCTGAGGGCCTATTAAAATAACCAGTATTACGCGTTTTAAGTTAATTCGAAGCAGGATTGCAAGTTGAATATCACAATATTAAATTTAGTCAGTCATTTTTTTAATCAATCAACCATGTGAAATCAATGTTGTTCATTATTAAATCTTAGTTTTCCTTTTTATATTTGACATACTTCCAAACCAATGTGGACAAAGTAACACAACCAAAGGAGTTTCAAAATGTATACGATTATCTTATCCCAATTAATTCGTTTAGCTCGTTCTTCCGATACCCATACCAACCTTTGAAAATAAGATTATGACAGACAAGGAAGAGCGCACAAGGGCCTATCTATGTCATCTGCAACGGACATATGCCAAGAACAGTATGGCTAGAACATTATCGGGCTCATTCGTCTATTGTGTACCGACTACCGAACACACATACATACTACATATTGTCTAATGTCCTTTATATCCTCCCTACATTAATATAACAATACTAACTGGAACAACTTCACAATAGAGTTACTGAAAGCGTTGAACTTCATTATGTCCAGATTGCTGACCATAATGAGACCATATCAGACCATTGGGTCTAATACGGTTTACATTAGACCATGTAGATGTATGCTGTTATGATGTTTGTAGAACACTTCATCTCTAAGAAACAAGAGTTGCATAATCTTGGTAATAGATTAGTATTTACTGCGACCTCACTCTACAGGTTTCTTTCATTGAAACAACGTGTATACTTGTTCCATGAGAAATACTTCAAGACAGATTACACTATATTTACAGACATAGTACTTTTTACAATTCTGTTGTATATAGAAAGCTTGTGGTGCAAAATCCGTTCCACTAAGCTCCCACATTATTTAAAATGAACTGAGGCAGATGGACAATCTTGAATGATTTAATGAATTAGTCCAGCTGCAAAACTGACCTTTCAAATTGCAGTCAATCTTCATGAGAGTGAATCACCGCTCATTCAGTAACTGTGCTTCAATGAATTTCAATCATACGTCACATTCATATCGTACCTATATTTACTGTTGTTTTATTCATGAGAATAATTCTTGGCGTGAAGTTGAGATATTACTAGGTCGACCCAGTGAACGGAAAAGCAGATAGCCTGTGTCAGAGCGCGCTAGAAATCCACAGCATGTCATAAATTTGAAAACTGAAACCAAAATATTTTTACTGCAACCCATTTAGGTTTTATTTTGGAGCTATTCCTAAATTTCTTATCTTTACCTGCAGTTGGGAGAAGCTTGACGAATGACTACGTTAGTATATTCAACTCTGGACCTATTCACTTTGTCTCACTAATATTGTAAATGCGAACGTTTGTAAGGATTTGTTGGTACCTATACGTGATTGAAGCGTATGAAGTCATGGGAATAATCTAGTAATGCATGAAGCCACTGTACTTATGCCAATATTGACATATTAAAAGCTTTTATCATGTATGATAATACGGTAGCGCCTAATATAATATTAGATAACTAAGTAATTCATCAAGTCACTTTTATAGTTATAAAATAAAATGCTGATGGAAAAATATTCATTAAGAAATCCTTATATAACGTGATAATATAAATAACTAGCTGACCTGGCGAACTTTATTCCGCCTAAAAGTCAATGAATAAGTAAATTTAGGATTTCAAAATTAATACAAAATTATTTTTTTTATTTTTTTATTAGGATTTAGGAACCTATACAAAATATAGACTAAATTTTTGTTTTAATAACCAATTGAATTACTTGTCCCTTCAAAAGAAATATGTAAATAAAGAATATGCTTGATACGTTGCATACCACACGACAAATAGATAATACCCTGACCTATATAGTAAAGCCTTCGAATACGATTTGCGGATCCGATCACATTGGATTACTTCGTTGCAAAGAGGTGAAAAATTACGTGACTCGTACGGAATTCTTTTGAAAGCGCTATACGAGTATAGGAAAGAACGTTCATAAGTGTGAATTAACGGAATCTAGTGAAGCTGCACCGAAAAGCAGCGCTGTATTTCACAGTAATAAAAGCTAAGTGCAGATCAATTTTAAAGTTTCTCTTAAATTAAGTCACAAATTACTTTTGGAAGTAAGTATGGAAGTACGTATGCTTGGGCATATGTTTAAAAATAATCTACAGGGACAATAAGGACATGTAGAAGAGGCAAGATTAATAAGATTGTATTAGCATATTCAACATGTGTTATGTATTGTACAAAGTCAATTGTATTGTGATAATGGTTACCATATCCAAATAAGATAATCTGTTTGTTAATAGATTCGTCACTAAGTAATAGAAGCTACGAGAAAGTGCAGATCATTTTAAAAGGTGCTCTAAAGTTAAGTCCTAAATTACTTCCAGGCATACGTTTAGGATAATTTCCATGGACAATAAGAACATGTTGAAAGCGTGAACATTGGAGTTGTACAAAGGTCAAATGTTAACAAATCCGTTACTACCCCAAAGACTGAGTTGAAATACAATAGACACTGCTACGTCAATTGTATAAGATAAACAATTATTGCAGCTAGGTTTTAAGTAATTACAGTTCTATTACTTTCAACATGATACAATTTAAAAGTAACTTTTTTCAACTTAAGCTTATAAGTATTACAGATATGAGCCTTATCGTCATTCGAAAGGATATTTTTCTACCTTGACTAACTGTTATAATTTATTAATACATGACATTTTTTGTTATTCTTCCATCACTGTCAGCCCACAGTAACATTTTTAAGGGTTTTTTTTTTACTAAAAACCATGCATACTCGTTATAGATGCGCTGAATATTCGTTTGGTATTGGGTATTATTCGGCGTATTCGGCATATTTTTCACTATTTGTATTTAGGCGAATATTTGGTTTTAGTGCCCAATATTATACATTCGGTTCTAGTATTTTTAAAAGACAAAACTTCCTATGTAAAATTTATGTTATAAATTATAATTCAAAGAAATCCTACGCAGAGTGTGTTGAATAAAGGTAATAAAGTAAAGAAATTATAAATCAACATTTATTTTAAGCTGTAAATCAACAAAACATTATTTATTTTTAAACTTTAATTAAATCAACATAATTTTTAAACTTATTATAAAAAAAAAAACTTATTCTCATGCACCTTTCTTCTTAAAACTTGTATTCGCGTTTTTAAATATCAAATCAACATTTTAATTTTTTAATGAACCCGAATAATTCGGCCAAATATACCGTTCGATAAAGGTTAAGCCGAATAGTTCTCGGCATTTGGTTGTTTGGTGAAACCTCTATTCGGCGCATCTCTAAAACTCATATAAGCTCATTTTATGCGGTTTGTGGGAGTTTTATTTCATACTGAATTGGTAAACATACCAGTAAATTGTTAGATAATAAGTTTTTACAAATGTTATGTATGTGTTACTGTCGGTGTGTCTTAAGTAAATAAATAAATTAATAAACATATTAACGTTGTACATTATACAGCTCACAGCCTTGAATTTGTACCTGCCAGCCTAAAAATTGCATATTGATTAAAACCACCTACTATTTTGCTTTTTAGCAAATAATCTAGCAAATGGCAATTTCGAAAAATTGCCACTTAAATTTTATCAGGCGCTACTTATTTTTATAACCCTTTTACTTATTTTCGGTAGGCTAAATATGACCACGCGACCATGCCTACTTACCAACTGGTGGTTATCTTGCTATGGTACACTTGAGTGTAGTGACTAGAACCCTTGCAAGTTATAAGCTTTTTTAACGTTTAATTAATCTAACTTTTCCTTACACATTTCATTTTATTAAAGCTTATCAGTTTTGTGCTAAAATATCTATTAACACAAAACTGGGTATTTTTATAAAAACAAAATTGTAGATAACAATACAATTGACCTGTTATCATATGGTGGAAATGGATAAACATGAAAAAATATTTTCTACTGAAAATACTAAATACAGATTTTTTTAATCAGATTGAAGTAGCAAACGAGCATGACGTTCACCCGATGGTAAGTGGTTACTGCCGCCCATGGACATCTGTAAGCAACTTTATATACAACAGCGGTTCTATCAAAAGTCGATCACAGATGCGTTACTACTCCCGAGGACTAAGATGATCGCCTCATCTACATAAGTGTGCCGGCAACCACACCCTTCCAACAGAACGCAAGAACAGCTTCACGCTAGTAATAGGTGTCGCGGTGGAACCTTCCTCGATTACTATTCTACCACCTGTTAAACAAATGTTCAAATAAAAGACACACTGCAAATTTGAAAAACCTTTAATCGGACAAGCTAAACTTATAAACTTAAAAATAATCGTGCAGATCTACCTTAATAATTAAAGACCTAAAAAACTAAAAATGCATGACCTTTGTAGTTTTAAACTCTTTTAATTTTCTCTTACTACTTAACAAATTGATATTCCTTAGTAAAACTTCATAATCATACAGAAAAACTACTTACTCACATCTCATAATCAAATTTTAAAATGATAGATCGAAATCACAAGTTCATGATTAAAACATTTATGATTTTGAAACGCAAACATAAATGAAAGTAATTGGTTTGATACATAACTGCCCTTTATATTGTACTTACTTATGATCTTACATGTATATGTACCAAATCAATACCTAAATTTTAGATCTATCAAAATACAATTGTAAAATAACAGCATTCACAATAAATAAACATGTTAATATGGTTAAAATCAAAATGCACACGTATAAATATTAAGTAAAAGACCTAAATTCATAATCACAACACAATAATCTTTCATAAATATCAATGTTAACTGATTAAAATGTTCCAGCAACGCGACGGTGGGTGCAGCCGTAAGACGAGCAATCGCTGAACTGTATTTACTTGTAAGTCCTACTTAAAATCAAGTTGAGTCAAAATTCACTGAGTCCAAACACGTGACAATACTTTGATGTGATGATTAAATTTCAGTCAATCGCCAATTACGATCGTCCCTTTAAAAATCATATTATTTAAAATATGAAATTAAAATGAGCACATCTATTGGCCGAACTTGATAAAATTAACACAGTTTGCTAAAGAAATTTCCTTGTAAAATAATCAAATCTTAAAAACGGGTGTGGATTTAAAATTGAAATCAAATACTAACGGGTATTCTGTATTTTTTCGATAACTGATATAAAACGGTGGGTTAAAATCAAAAAATAAAACATGCCCTCGCCTATTATGATTAACAATTCCATAAACATATCTCATTTCAAATCTTAAAACTAGTTTAATACGATGTTTACTTCAACAATTTAAAGTCTATGAGTACAGATCAAAATCGTCGTATCGCTTTCAGCTATCATAAAATCTATCTAAAACATATAAAACATACAAAAACTATATCTAAAATCTTAAAATCAACGAATATTCATAACAGTAGCTATGAATAATAACAGTCACGGTTCCCACTTTTAATAGTTGTCTCTTCACAAACCGTGGAACACGCGATTGTCATAATTCTCTCCAGAAACTTTTACCTTAATCAGTCTTTAAAGAACAGATCATGTTGTTTCATTTAGTAAACTCTTTGAGTTTGCAGAGTCGACCAAATATTGTTATATAGTTATGTGAATCTTTCCTTAAAATAACTATCAAAGTCGCGCTGATATTAAATCAATTACATCACAATAAATAGTATAGAACATTCTGACAGTTAAGTTAAGGAAAGATCTTTAAGATGACAAAGAGAATGGATATTAACGAGATATTAGACTCTTATGAAGTAAAAAAATATTCAATTTACCAGACGTTTTAAGATATTTAAGAAAATTAAGTTTACGTCTAACGTAAACTATGTTTGCAATAAGATGAAAATAATCAAAATATCTTCACATTTTCCTATTTCATAAGAATCTGAAATTATCAAACATATTTATCAGACTACATTCAAAAATTAACTTCATTTAAATTTAATTTAAAAAGTAATTCGTAATAAATTTACTAAAACCTTTGATCAAATGATTTATCGACATTAAACCATTGTTAAGGCTTTTAAGATGGTAAACACTGCCAATTTTCGAATTGAGTGAATTAAAAAATGTAGTTAGGTACGATATGTTTGTGTCCGTTCAACGTTATGTTACATTTAACGTTTAAGTATCAATGTGTGGGTGATTATAATTGTGACGATATCGTGGATTCTACCATTTGTCTTGCGAGAGTGCCGTTGTGTTGTACTGGGGCGGAGAGTTGATGATCTTGCGTTCGGTCGGAGTACCAGCTCCTTTGTACGCGCTCGCTTGTTTTTGGAGCTCTGGAAAATAAAATAATATTATGTATATTACGTTTTAGTATTGTATAATCAGTAATAATTATATTGTAAATTGGTCACACCACTAAAACGTCCCTAATTTGTAAATGAAATCAATAAAAAAAATAAGTAGTCTACCTAATAGTATAGAAATAGTAACGACCGCTTATACTAATCTGTAATCCATATTGAAGTTCTAAATAAAATCAGCTACAGCCTTGCTATACTTGAGTACTAAGTTGTCTATATGAGAGCGTCTCTGTAATAGATACAAACACATCACCACATCACATCCTTTAATCCAAAACACTTCAGCACCTGGGCTTAACGATATAACATCACTCTCATTACTCTGTAGTGAAGCAGTATTTTATACTATAAATGAAGTATAAGTATATTGCTCGTCTTCGCATGTCTACCGAAATGGTAAGTGGTCACCGCAACACATATAATGAAATCGTCCATCGTCCTAATAACCAGAATATAGCAACGCTTAAGAGCCTAAGCACACTTATTCAGCTGTATTCACGTTTCGCTCCACGATTTTGGTTACACTTATTCAGTTATTCTTATCATTATATCATTACCCGCGTACAGCGTCGCAAGAATGAGAAAAGACGTCATAGTGTGTTATTTCCATCTCCATCTCATGAGTCGGGGACCATCCGAGTTGATGAACATGAACCTGAACCACCATGAACGCGACAAAACAACACATGATAAAACACACTTGTAATCATTTTATATTCGTTTATCGCGATAGCAGAAAGGACGCGGAAAGCTGAACGAATGCGTACGTGTCTCTATACAAAATTATTGTTTTCTATGGACATAAGCTGAATAGAGCTAAATAAGTGTGCGTAAGCTCTAAGACTGCTATTATTAGGCAGAAATGAATAACTTTGGTATCTCCGGTTTCGAACCATGACGGATTCTACCTAGCTTATTATTTTATTATTAAAAAGAGGTAGTTAACACACCCGCGATGACGAGCAGCATCTTCCTGCGAGCGCCAAAGGCAGCTAC
Source organism: Cecropterus toxeus (assembly GCA_018249875.1). Classification (NCBI taxonomy): domain Eukaryota; kingdom Metazoa; phylum Arthropoda; class Insecta; order Lepidoptera; family Hesperiidae; genus Cecropterus; species Cecropterus toxeus. Next base: position 8,204 of record DWNE01003514.1, read on the forward strand.
CCCGATCTCGCTGAGGTCTGCCTCGTTCAACGACGCGAACGTCGACATGTCCAGCTCGTGCTTCTTGAACAGATCTACAAACCGAGACAGGTTTTATATAAATATTTACGTATTTATTAAGATTTAGAATCTTTTTTGGGTTTGTAGGAGTAATACCTTCATATTACGCATCTTTTAAGGGCTTGTTGTATTTATTCGATATTCGATATTCATAGCGCGTTTGTTAAATTATGTGTAGTTATTAAACATTTTGTTTCTTGTTGAGTTTGTAAAGTTTTTATTTATTGTTAGTTTTGTTATTTATTTTTATTGTTCATTAATTAAAACATTTTGTACAATAATGAAACTGTAACCTGGTCCCTCAAAGGCCACCCATTAACAGATTCGTTTTAAATGTAACTGAGTTCGATTTTTAAATCGATTCATTAGAAAGTCAATATTTTTTTAATCAATAATATCCTTCATTTTTATTATATTAAACCTCTATCGTCTAATTGTATTTCTTTATCTATAAAACAACTACGACTATTATTAGTGTGGAAATATATAAAGAAAAGCCTTTATAATTATTTTCAAAAATAAAAGGTACCATCGTATTTTGACAATGATATTTCTTTGTTTACATTTTTAAACACCTAATTATGAATCAGAATATACTCCATACATCAATACTCCAGACATTTGTATGGGTAGTAGTTATTTTGTGTTGCAGTAAAGTGAAGATAAGTACTAGAGTCTAAGAAACTTATTTATATAACGAAACAATTAAACGCTTTAAACGCTTTCTACACTCGTTTCTAAAAAAATATCATACCAATGTACTTGTGCAGGCCGATGTCCCTCAGCAAGTCGTACAGCTGCTGGTAGCGGCACGGCTTGCTGGCGGGCGGCGACGGCTCCGCGATGTTCGGCCGCACCAGCTCCGATCTGTTCCAGCCTTTCTCGGGCTGGAAAACAATTTGATTCCAAATCCCTTCTATCTGGGGGTCAGAAAGTCATATACGAAGCTCACCTCATTTTAGACCCTAAAGTTATTGTTTCAAAATTTCAAAGTTAGGTACGTGATAAATATGACTACCTAGCTTTAACTATGAAGGAAATTATTGTAACGAAAAGTTTTCATAGTCTAAGAGGAAATGAAATAAAGACTGGGTACTATATAGTTTTGATCAACGTGAGTTTGGCAGCTGTCAAAAGGGCAGGTATCCAAAGTTCCCTAATACTACATGATACTGTAAAAGCTCCTTATTCGCGGGAGTAACGTTCCACGTATATTTCGCGAATACAGAAATCGCTAATGACCAAAAATACGCAAAAAAGCAGAAGCGTTACAACTACAACCGCGGATAAAAAAAAAATGTCGCGAGTACTGAAAACGCGAAAGAGTAAACTGTGATGTGAATAAGGAACTTTGACTGTATTCCAAAGTAAGTGAAGTACAAATCATATTATTTACCGTGGTAAGCCCGTCGTTTTTATCCGTCAAGTTAATCTGTCCGGGTGAGGTGTGGCTGAAGTAGTATCCGGACCATCTCGGAGTCGGCACTCTGTACCCGCTGCCTACATTTTCTCGCATGGCCTGGATAAAAAATGATGCAATTTAAAATAATTTAGTGAAATAAATAGATATTATTTGCAAAATTTTCACGGTACTTAATTAAAAAACGGAATTTAGTCTGTCATTTCATATAACGCTTTTTACACTTACGGACCCACGTATTGTCATGGTTATTATTATCATAAAATATAACTAATATATCATCCCCTAGATTTTAAACAGAAATGCAAATTCATAAATTAGAAGCCATGGTATAAACCATAACGACACGAGTGGTACGAAGCTACTTATAAGGAAAATGGGCTGTCTGATGGAAAATAGCCAACATCGGCTTTATACATTTGTAAATCCAGAATAATCCAATGCATCGCTGGCCTTCGAGGCCAGCTGTATTTACCTTAGAGGCTTCCGCCTGCATCTTCCGGTATTCAGACAGCGGGGACAATTTGCCGAGCGCTTCCAGAGTCTTCTTCTCGCAACCCACTGCGCGACGGTCCGCTATCGGCAGGTCTGAGATTATGTTCGCTAATTCTATGATTAAACAAAATATTTACTGAAATTTACTGTAATTCATATAGGCCACTAGGCAAGGCGTTCATGTTGACTGTTGATAATTCTTACAAAAGATAATATAACAATGTAATACATTCAGTTGATACAAAATGAAGTTGAAGACATTTATTATCCATGTATATTTTGCGCTACGAAGCAATGCACAAAGTATAAAATACTGTGTAGTTATTTATTTCTTTCTTAATCGTGACGCATATTCATTTCAACGAGTTTCACTTCAAAAATAAGTTTAAAGAATACCTTGTTGCGAGCGATCATTTTCCGAAGAGGGTGTTGGGCTGTGAGTCTTGCTGATCGGGGAAACCGATGGCGATGCTACGTTACTGCCGTCGCCTCCTGGATAAACCAATGAATATGAATAGGTAATATTAATAAATGTGTAACAATAATAGATCAAATTACTGTCTAAAAAGACAATGTTTGTGCGACCCGCTCTTCTTGACGACTGATTCTTGTCGAAGCTGATAAAAAGTTAGTGATAGTCCTTTAGCCTAGCAGGGCTACCACACACTATTTATTTTCCACTTAATGTTACTACTAGCTCTTTTTACGCTTTCCCACTCTATCTATATGATTCGTATTGGCCGATGATCGCATTCGGTCTAGACAGCCGTGTTATAGATCATATATTTAGGTAAAAAAATCATTTACAAGGGTACCGCGGAATTATCATGATATCTTTTATACTACTATTATAAACTCTCTACCAAATAACCTTGAAGAAGAACACATAAGTATTAACAAAATTGGTACAATTTACAAAATTGGTGTTCTAAACGGATAATCATTTAGTCCTGAAGCGTATTATGTACCAGATATGTTCTGGGTGTCGAGCGACACGGAGCTGCCGGTGAAGTTGCTCTGGTAGCCGCTGCTCGCCTGCGAGCTGGAGTTTAGCAGCTGGCTCAGCGTGATCTGTACACATATTACGTTTAAGCTTATCTAGGCTATTCTTCTAATTTTTGCCTAGAAATTAGCGCTAATGCGATTGAAACGCGTTGGTGTGACATCATTATCAATATTGCAGCCATATTTACTGAAAAAATGACCATTTTGAGGTGATAAAACGAGTATGGTTCGATCGGGGAGGTGCCACCGCAACACCTATTTCTGGCGTAAAGCAATTATTGCATTTTGGTGGAAAGGTGTGGTTGTCATCCACATTCATATGAAGTGACCATCTTAGTTCTCGAAAATAGCAACGCATCTGTGAATGACTTCAGATAGCATTCCTGTTTTACAAGAAGTTGGTAACAGATGTCCTTGAGGGTCAATGACCACTTACTACTAGGTGGAATACATGTAGATTAACTAGCACAAATGCAACGTGTAGATACATAGTGCCTGGAATTATAACTGGGCCATGTTCATTCATTACTGGATAAGATTCTTGTACGACAGTAATCTAAGCAAAAAAAAACTGTTTAAAAGTTGAAATTGAAATGTGCCCAGACTTAATATGAGATTATCTAGAAATGTCGAAAGCACTTACTAGAAAATTATTGTGTGGGATTTAATGAGTTGCAGTTTGGTATAATTATGAATAATATCTGTTATTCTTATAAAACTTTTGCAGGTGGTAGAACTAGAGTAGTTCGACCGGGGGAAGTCCCACCGCCACACCTATTTCTAGCGTGAAGCATTTTTTTGCGTTTCGATGAAAGGGTGTGGTTGCCGGCACATTTTTATAAAGTCCTCGGGAGTAGCAACGTATCTATGATTGACTTCAGATAGAACCCATGTTCTATATGAAGTTGCTTACAGGTGTCCATGAGCGGCAGTGACCACTTACCATCATGTGGACTGCATGCTCGTTTGCTACTTCAATCAGATAAAAAAAACAGAATAGGAGTATATTGCTGTATACTCACGGGCCTGCCATCAGCTGGCATCTGTAGATACGGGGGTTGCATCATCATCGACTGCTGCATGCCGCTCATTTCGACATTGTTCGACATCGCTGTAATAAACATAAAGTTATGTCAATGTTCATTCAAGTAATTAATAATAGGTTTTAATAGTTACGAATTTAAATGTTTTATAAGTAATGTAATGGGGCTTATAGACGAGAGCGGGAGACGCGGTGACAGTACGCTGCTCACGGGGACTCGCAGGACACACGGAACACGATTCACGGGTAGCATTGTCACCTCTCCGGGTTTGACCCGGAATCTTCGAGTTGGAACTATAGGTATCTGGGCTCCGGATTTAGCAACAACATCACCGGGCAAACTATTTTCAAAATTCGATCTCAAAAATGCAATAATTTATGAAAAAGTTAGGCCATCAAAAACATCCCGTAAAAAAACCAAGTCTCGCTCAGTTTTTCTACCGTAAAAAGTTGTGAGATCCATGTACCAAATCGGTTAATTTATTTTGCCTCTACAGGCCTTCTGTCTTAAGTTGTTACGTAAGTTTTTTTCATATCATCAAAAATTTTTTACGTTTTAAATAAATTGATAGACTTAGACAGAGAACTGTTTGTTAAAAAAAAAAAAAACTTTTTTTTAATTTGTCCGGATGTACGCTTCTTAAATGGCGTTTTTTTTTAATTTCCCCGGGTGTACGCTTCGTCTAAGGTGTCAGCCCTACTCACGGGGCCAGGAGGGCTGGTTGTAGACGAGCGCGGGCAGCTGCGCGGGGAAGGGGAAGTGCGCGGCGCGCGGCGGCGGCGACGGCGCCCACGCGGGGAACGCCGCGGGCGACGCGCCGCCGAACAGCGGGCTGCTCACGCCGAACCTGCCGGGAGAGACCGTACGTGATACATGCAACCGCGGGAGACGGGGGACTGACTTGCCAGTAAATAATAGACATGTAACTAAACTAATATCACATGCACATTGGTTGACGGAGGTGCTCAAAGTCTGGTCAAAGGTGCCCCCGTCCCCCAGCAACATCTGTATAAAAGCACTTAAATCAAAATCTACAAAATCTGAAATACTGTCGCAATTCTGTTAGTATCGGAGCGTTTTTACTTTCATACAAACGCATTAGTAGCCTGTTACATAAAAAACGCTCAAAAAATTCCAATTTGATCGACTTCAGATAGAACCCCTGTTCTTTTATTAAGCTGCTTACAGATGTCCACGGGCAGTTTTAACCACTTACCATCGCGTGGATTGCACGCTCGTTACTTCAGTCTATTAAAGAAATGTTTTCATGATAAACAGCCATTATTATTATTGTGATATATTGCATGTCGCGACATTATAAACAAGTAAACAATCTTACGTTGCCAGCTCCGACATCTGCATGTTGAAAGGCGAGCAGGGCGAGTTGTGCGCGGGCGAGAAGGGGTTGAACCCGAAGTTGGGCATCGCGGCCGCCAGCGACGGGATGCTGTACGACTCGGGCACCTCCGCCGTGATCGCTGGCTCCGACCCGCCCAGCAGCTCGCGACGGGCTTCGTAGATGTCGCCTGGTACACACATATGTATACTAGGAGTGTGCGAATAATTCGAACTTACGAATAATTCGTTCAGAAATATTCGATTCGAAACTCGAATCGAATAGATCGAAATTTTCGAATCGATAACTTTCGAATAATTTGACTAGGTTAATATAAACGAGTACATAAGAATATCATAGTACATACTTCAAGCATAAGTAAAGAAAAATTTAGCGACGTTAATAATGCTTATTCATGAGTATAAGTGAAATATATGAAAATTTTCATTTTCCTATTATACTAAAGGGGGTCCCAATAACGAGACTCCGAAATTGGTCGACAAAAAAATATCTCCCGTTAGAAGAATTTTCCTGTCTATGCTAAGGGAGGTCCAGACCCCCTAACTTCCCCCTTATAAACTCCTATGACGTATGAACCTAAACTTAATCCTATCGCATTGAGGGATCATGCCTCAGATATTTATTTACAGTGGATCGCCGACGGTGATTGTCGATGGATTAACTAAATTGATAGAACTCCTTTAAAGATTATTAGGTTAATAACTTACCAGCAGGAACAGTGATAGCCTAATGGTTGAAACTCGGCCTCTCAATTGAGGATCCGGGGTTCGAATCCCAGGCACCACTGATTTTTCTAAAATTATGTCTGTATTAGACTTTGATTATCACTGCTTTACGGTGAAGGAAAACATCGTGAGGAAACCTGCACATCTGAGAGTTCTCATAAAAATGAGTTCCAAAGGTGTGTGAAGTCTACCAATTCGCACTTGGCCAGCACGATGAACTATGGCCTAAAAACTCTCTCACTCTGAGAGAAGACGTGTGGGCCTTGAAAAAGGCCCCAGCAGTGGGATAATAATTGGTTGACGAGATGTGATTTGGATTGGTGTGGCAGGCAGCCTGGGCGCGGGCGGGTCCGGCGGGGGGGCGGCGGCGGCGGGCGGGGCGCGCGCGGGCGGCGAGCGCGCGCGGCGCCGTAACGAGGCGTGCTTCGGGGACGCCGCCGAGCCCGCGCTGCTCGACGACTTCGACTTCGAGGGCAACCTCGCGCTCTTCGACAAGCAGGTGACCGCTTCGCGTCTCAGACTTCGATCCGACCGTGAGGGTCGATATTCTTCTAAATGAAGATGTTGGGATTGGTGGTTTGGTGAGAGGGTTGTTTTCCACCAATGGAGTGGAGTTGGCTGGGAGCACAATTTTAAGTACAAGAATTAATTTAAATAGTTTTAAGTAAGTTGTGGGAAGCAGGAAGTGGTGAGGTAAACATACTCATCACACTGATGTTTGTACAAGCTAAATATATCCGTCACTTAGATATTTCTTGTATGTGTTATTCACGAAATATTAAGTCGCTCTGCTATTCCTCATTTTGCTGGAAATTATCCCGGAAAATCATGAATGCTATTTTCATGATTTTCCTTTATTATTTTAAGTCATGTATTTGATAAAGAGGTATTAAAATTGAGTGACATTATGAGTCAAGTTGAGTCTCACTCAATCTACACAATAAGGTGATAGAACCAGTGTAGTTCGATCGGGGAGGTATCATCGCTACCATATCTATTTCTGGCGTGAATTTTGTTGGTATATCAGTTCAACGATTCATGCACTGATGTCATTGTACCTCCGTATGGTTACGCCCTGTCAATGTGATTGCGACATGCGTTGCGCAGGCGCTGTGGGAGCAGATGCGTGCGGCGGCGGCGCGGCCCGACGTGGTGCGCGCGGCCGACGAAGCGGCGCGCAGCTTCCGCCACGACGAGAACGTGCTGCCCGCCGCCGAGCCCGACGGTACGCGCACTGCCTCTCCGAATACATACGACTTAGTATTCATTAATAGCCAGTTCTAGTATTATACGAGAACGATTAATTACATTTTTTATTCTATAAAGATTTTAATGTCGTAAGACGTCGGTGTTTCGCTTTGAGCATAAATGTAGTTGTTGTAACTTCGTGCTGGAAGATTTAGATATGCGTTACTGTCACTCGTAAGAGGTCGGTAATGGGATAGAGAGTACGACGGGCGACCTCGTCGCTCGTACTATTATCTCGCAGGTAGCAACTTCTCAATAGGTCTAATGCATTTATCAGATTTCATTAGAGCTTTCAATAAAAAAGATGGTCCAGTAAGGTGTAAGCGTGCCCTGCGCAGGCATCAGCGTGCCGGCGGAGCTCGGCGCGGGCGCGGCGCTGCGCACGGACGACGGCCGCCGCGTGCCGCCCGTCAGCGAGCACGCGCGCCGCCTGCTCTGGGACGCCATCGGTGCATACCTTACTTTCGATATATTTCTAATACTAATACATTTTTGGTCAATTTATTGTTCTAAGTAATGAGATTTACTGTTTGGTTTTTGTATAATAACGTTGTTGATCGATTTTAAAATTTGGACATTGTTAAACTTATTAGTATTAGGCCTATTTGTGGCGTAATACATTTTTAAGTCAAACTTGTTATGTACAGTTTAACATCGGTGGGCGTTATATCTCGTTCTATATCTGGAAACTACGATGACCTGATTTGGAACAGCAGAAACGTCATTTTTTCAAAAATTAGGCCTCAATCGTATGTTACGATTTTATGTTGACATGGAAACTCATCGTGAGCGTACTCACAGTCAGTAGTCGCGAGTCGGTTACGAGGCGGGTGCTAACGTGTGTCGCATGTCGCGCAGTGCGCAGCGGGCCGGCCGTGTGCGGCACGGCGTACGCGCTGCTGGCGCGCGCGGCGGCCGACGTGGCGCTGCGGCTGGTGGGCGGCGGGCGGCGGCTGGAGGCGCGCAACGCGCACCAGGCGCCGGCCGCGGTGGCGCTGGCCGCGCCGCACC
>DWNE01003515.1:0-16563 GCA_018249875.1 Cecropterus toxeus
GTTGCTTTCAAATGACCATGGGCGGCAGTAACCACTTCCCATCAGGTGGGTTGCTTGCTCGTTTGCTACTTCAAATTTATAAAAAAAAAAAAAAAAAATGGAGGGTCTGAGGTTCGAGTCTCAGGCACCACTGATTTTTCTAAAATGATGTGCGTATTAGAATTAATTTATGGTGAAGGAAAGCATTGTGCGGAAACCTGCACATCTGAGAGTTCTCTTAAAGAAGAATATATATAATGTAAAAATTATAATAAGTATTTATTTGTTTTTATTCTTAGTATGTATGTAAATTTCTGCATATACATAAATTTCTCTCTTTGTATCATGCGTTTTTATACCACTTTTGTTGTATTTGGACTGCCTGAAGGTTGGCTGGCAGAGAATGCTTATAGCATTAAGTCTACCTTTACCTAGTACACATTTTTTTTTCTAAGGTACAAAAATAATAAATAAATAAATACAAATAAAATTAAAACAGTCAAGGATAAGTTTCGTATTGTATTGTATTAAGTATTGTAATTATCTCCAGTCTTGTATAAAAATAATATAGTTTATTATTATTTATATTTATATGTGTGTGTGTGTGTAAATATATTGTAAAACAAGTGTCCCTTCCAGGCAGGAGACTCGCAACATGGTGTTCGGTCAGACGAACAACCCGTACCACAGCGGGCGGACCGTGGGCGGCTCCAGCGGCGGGGAGGCCGCGCTGGCCGCTGCCATGGCCTGCCCCATATCGCTCTGTGACCTATACAATTTATTTATTTATTTTTAGATTAAGAATTTTTATTTCTCATAAGTAAATATCAATTGAAATGAGAAACTTAAAATAAGAGGAAAATTAAAAAAAGCCCGCGACGTTTAAAAGTTAATGTAGCATTTTAATACGTTACTGGTACTCACGATATGCCGTTTTTTTGAGTTTCTTACCACGCTACCGTGACCACTATCCATGTAACTGGGTCGAAATGTCGGCAAGAAGAAATTTAAAAAACCACAGGCTTTATTTAAATTGTAGTATCCTTTAAATTTAAGATAAGATAAGATAATCATTTATTCGTTCTGTTTACACACATTAGGTTATTTCACAATTTATTGTGTAATAACTTATTGCATATTGGAAATTTATTGCATATGTATCAGGTTCTGACATCGGTGGCTCTACACGTATGCCGGCTTTCTTCTGCGGCCTGTTCGCGCTCAACCCCACCGCCGGACACACCAGCCTCAAAGGTAGGTTCATTATTTGATTTGGTATAATTTACAATTAAACATGTAAATCTACCAAATAGTCGTCCGTTCGGCCCCCTACCATGGGGCAAACTGAATACCTGCGCATGGCTTTCGCTGAGTTTGACCCCTATATATGTTAACACGTAAAGTGGAAGCTACTAATATATACATTTTTTTTTCTTTTTCGTTAGTTTAGTAATATTGTATGTGTTTTTAAGAAATATGTACTAATGTAATTCTATAATTGTACATGTTATGTGTTGTAATTGTCAAGAATAAACTTTTTTTTCTTTGTAAATAAATAAGGCAGACAAGCAAATTTAAATAATTCCTGAATATTTATGCAGGTTATTGGCGCTACTGGTCACGGAGTCACATTTTTGATATCTTCGATAGCGTCATTCAGAGCATTCAGCGGCATGCATTATCGAATTTCGACAATTTTTCGCTTATTGAAAAAATAGGCCATAAGATATTTTAATATATAAATGATTCAATTGCAATTATGGAGATAGTAATAATATAAAAAAGTATATGTAACTATGCAACTATTAGATTTTTCATTTATGCACTTTTGCAGTACACTTTAAATAACATTTTATTACAGTGTGTTATTGTTAAGAAGTAAATGACGAATTTTGAATTGTGCGGTTATTAATTCAAAGCGAAATGAAGAGATCTGAATATTTTGGCTCAGGTTCAGCGCTCCGCACGGGCAAGGAGTCGACCATGGCGTCGATCGGGTTCGTCAGCAAGCACTGCTGCGACCTGGCTCCCCTCACCGCCGTCGTGGCCGCTCGCCGAGCTCCCCTGCTGCAGCTGGACCGGAAGGTGTCTGTCCAGGTGAGGGCTGGGGACCTTAGCTCATGAGGCCATATATGGGGTATTCTTGTCTCATACAATCATCCCTCAGCCCCTTGAAATCCACTTGTGGTGGCCTCTCGCCGGGCTCCCCTGCTGCAACTGGACCGGAAGGTGTCTGTCCAGGTGAGGGCTGGGGACCTTTGCTCATAGGGCCATATATGGGGTATTCTTGTCTCATCCAATCATCCCTCAGCCTTTTGAAATCCACTTGTGGTGGCCTCTCGCTGGGCTCCCCTGCTGCAGCTGGACCGGAAGGTGTCTGTCCAGGTATTCTTGTCTCACCATCGATAACCCCCTTTGAAATCCACTAGTAGGCCTTGGACCATCTGATTCTTTTTATAATGTAGCTAACGAGCAAGCAGTCCAGTACCTGATGGTAAGTGGTAACTGCCGCCCGTGGACATCTGTGAGCAACTTCATATAGAACTGGGGTTCTATGTACAGGCGATAACAGATGCGTTGCTACTCCCAAGGACTGAGATGTTCCTTTTATATAAGTGGCCGTGTACCCGGCAATCACACCCCTCCAAGGAAAAACAGCTTCACGCTAGAAATATGCCGTTATTTTGACGGTATTGTCTCATCTATCCATACATTAGCCATTTGATATCTTTGTTGTTTGCGACTACTTTTTAACATGCGGCAGTTTATGAGGCGTTTCTGCCTCATACATCAGACCTTTGTCTGTCGCTAGACGTAGACTTCTGATTACCTAGAAACATGAGGCAGCTTGTAGCGCATTACTGTCTCATCCATCAGCCTTTGGAGATTCAACGCTGGGTGCAAATATCCCTGGGATATTTACTCGTAATATAATGAAAGTAAAAATCGAAAAAAAGAAACGAACCTCTGGAAGTCTTATTTTTTTACCACAATGTAATTTTTTTTGTTTTACAGAATCTAAAATTCTACTACCTAGAGACTGCTGAGGATCTTCGCGTGAGTCCAGTGTGTGCGGATCTCAGAAAAGCCATGAAAAGGTATATTAATAATCTATCCTAAATATAACGTGATAGAATTAGTATGTTTCGATTTTAGAGGAACCAACTCCACAACTACTAGCGTGAAACAGATCTTTCGTTTTGATGGAAGGGTGTGGATACCGGCTGACTTGATTGAGCTCTTCTTAGTCATCATAAGTGGAAAGTTTTAAATACGTTTGTTATTGACTTTAAATAGAACATCTGTTTTAACTGACTTCCCAAAGGAAAGAGGTTATCTATTCGTCTCGTATATATATATATTTTTTATATGGAGTTTACATACATCGGACTGCTTGCTCGTTTTCTACTTCTATGTCGTGTTCCGTCGAAATGCATCGTTAAGTTGATTTTGGTTTACCGCAGGGTGGTGGAGCAGCTGTCGACTGGGGCGGAGCCCCCACGGCCGTACTCCCACAGGGGCTTCTCGCACATGTTCGCGTTGTGGCGTCACTGGATGACCCGCGAGGCTGACAGCTTCCCGCGACTGCTCACCAATAACCGGGGAGAGGCTAGCGGCCTGATCGAGCTGGCTAAGAAGGTATACTTACCGTTACACTCCTAAAGTCACCTAGCTTTGAGATGGTATACTTACTATAATGCTTAATTAGCAAGAACAAGTAACCTACATAATAATATGTTGGATCTGTACTTGAAAGTGTCCTAAATAAAAGAGCGACAATATGGAAACGTACTACAATGCAGCTCAGAGCCAAACGGAAAGTATTTAAAATAAAAAGCTGCGAGTTGTGCCTACCTTTTGGACAGTTAATGTCCCAAAATTCAATCCTCAATAAAAGTGCTACAAAATGGAGAAGTACTTCATTGGCTATGCAAAAAACATTCAAAATAAAATTTATGCAATTGCGACCCATGTTCTGACAAAAAGATTCAGACATAAATGTCCTACAATAACTACTTTATCAAAAAGTGTCACAAATAAAACTACAAAATAGTATAAAAAATATAATTTGTTAGGTCATACTACTACTCACTCACTCACTCACTCATATTATATTTCCAGATGATCGGCTACTCAAAATACACGCTAGCTGCGATTCTGAAACTTCTGGATGAGCAAGTGGTACCACCCGTGGACCCGCAGTGGGCCGAGCGCCTCACCCAGGACCTCTCCGACGACCTGATTGTGAGTTGATATTGATTTATTGAAGTTATACTTCTTTAAGCGCGTTATGAAAAAAATATGAGAATGAAATTTTAAGATTCGTCACACATAAGTCACAGTATGAAGTTGCAGCGGTTGAGTTACAGTATGAAGTTGCAGCGGTTACAGTCTTGAAACAAAAGCTACCAACAAAATACAAGCTCTATTAGTCGTGCAAGTTGGCACCGTCGTCGCCTCTGTTTTCATATTAATAGTATTATTTTATTTATTATTTATTTATAATAAATAAAAAAATGACAATTTCTTTAATTATGTAGAAATTACATTCTTGTGATATTTAAATAAACTTTATTTGACGAGATAATATATATTGTAATAATGATATTTTATAATAAAAATTTTCAATGTATTAAATACCTTTTTTCTATTGTTAGTATTGGTTTTTCTATAAACGTAAAATAAGGCGAAAGATATATTTTTTAAAAAGATTTTTACCCTGTTACTTTATAAAATGTGACATGAATTTAAGTTCCGGCTCACTTATATATGAGGAGACCATCCTAGTCCTCAGTTCTGTATTAAGTTGTTTAGAGAAGTCCATGGGTGGCAGTAACCACTTACCGTCAGGTGGATTACATGCACGATTGATCGTGGTCACGGCGAAGCTGACTGCGGTTTCGCCATGAGCACGATCCTTGTAACCAAGTCGAAATATCGGCAAAAAGAAAACAGCATATCGTGAGTACTCGTAACATATATAAAATTTATCTATTCTGCGATTATATCAGCTTAAAATTTTACGTTTGTTTCCGTCCATAGAAGAAGCTGGGTTCAGACGGCGTGTTGCTGGTGCCGAGCGCGCCGGCCCCCGCCCCGTACCACTACTCGCTGTACCTGCGGCCCTTCAACTTCGCCTACTGGGGCGTGTTCAACGCCTTGCGCTTCCCCGCCGCACAGGTAAGCAAACTGTAGGCAAACAGTTATTGGTAAAGCTCTAGACAAACAGTTATTGGTAGAGCTCTAGATGAAGAGTTATTGGCAGAGTTCTTAGATTAAAGCTATTAGCTTTTAGCTCGCGATTAGCTCGTAGACTTAAGATTATTTTTAAAAAGGATTAATTCCTAGTGGACTAGTGTCATTTCCATGTAAATGTGTTTTTAGTGTCAGATTTTAAATGTTTAATTTGACATAATTTAATAAATAGACACACGGCCGAACAGAGAACAAAAAGTAGTCAGAGAAGCAGACACACACTTTTAACAATATTTTTTATTATGGTTTAAAGTGTGTGTTTGTTGATGATGGTAGTAGAAAAGATAATACGTATTCTTTTTATCTATTTACATAAATAAACTGCGTTTTTATTCTAATATTCAATGGAATACGTAATTCCCACTAACTTAACAGTAGATAAGAGTCAGTCATACAAATCGACTTAGAGACAACCCAGACATATTTGCATTGGCTATTCTGTCGAACGCTTTTTACTTTTCTTCTACTCTGCAGCCAAGTAATGCACCATGCATCGTATAGATCAAAACACGTGGGAAAAAGTTTAATTTAACAGAAACAGAAGACATTTATTCCCTGACACACATTGCAGACACATACATTTGAAGTGGCAAAGAAATTTCAATAATGATGTGAACGTTTCACAGGTGCCTCTGGGTCTGAATGCGGACGGTATCCCGCTGGGCCTGCAGGTGGTGGCCGCGCCGCGCCAGGACGCGCTGTGCCTGGCCGCCGCCGCACACCTCGGGACCTTCGTGCCCCCCTGCAAGATACACTGAACACATGAACGCGGCACGCTTCTTGCTCAGTCCACCACTAACTAAAACTCCGAGGTAGCTTGTCCCTGTAATACGGGCTAGTGTTTGTCACAGTTAGCAGGAATATCGGTCGTACCGCCCTGCAAGGTACATTGATAAAATCACGCTATTTTACTAGTACATACTATCAGGAACACAAATCCAAATTTCCTAATGTTACACAGATTTGTATTTCAATATTCACAGTTTAGGAACTATATTAGAAGTTCGCTTTTACACTTATGTCCTGTTATTACAAGATCCCACACGAAATTACGTTAATTCTATAAGTCTATTTAGTCGGCAAGTCTGTAAGATCGTGCTGTACAATCGTTGTTAATTTAAGTCCGTTGAGTATTGTTCATTTGAAATCATTAGATAGCATGCTTCTTTGGATCGACCGCCTGGAAAGACGGCTCTTATCTGATAATTATGTACATAGTAAAAAGGACAAATATTATATACTACAAGTCTGTTTAGTCATGCTTAGTCTAACACAGTATAAAGTAAAGTATAAGACAATCCGTACCGTCTTTGGGAATGCCGGTCACTCAAGAGACTTGCATATTTTGGAGGAATCTTATGTCATAACTTCACTATTCAGATTATTAAAAAAAAGATTTTTGGTAAACTATATACATACATTTCAATATGGAATTTTCGATGATTTTTCTTAGTAAACTCCTAAAAATAGAAAAAATTGAGGTCTTCTTAACTTTAATAAAGAAGGAAGGTTTTGCTGGAAGAGAAGGGTTTTAATATTCTAATATAAAACACATATTTATATAAAATACTGTATATTTTATTAAATGGGAGTGTAATCCATATTATATATATTTAAGAGAGTTGATAAAATGATATCTCAGGCACTTGAGCCACGATTTAAGTATTAAAATTCGATTGATGTTTATTAATATAATTGTTACATAAATATGTGGTAGGAAGTAAAACTTGTTATTTAGATTGACTGTTTATTTTATTTCAATATTAACCAAATGTAAATGCAGTATTTGTTTATTTTTCGTGTAACTTATTATTTTTATATTAATAATTGGGTATGTAAGGTTACGAAATTTTTTGATATTTTTTTATAATTTTGTTTCATCTGTTAGAAAGAAAAATATCAAAGAACTGGCGACACAATGCGATTGTTAAAAGTGATACTTTTGTTCCTTAGTATTTTCGTAAGTGATACACAATTTGTTTTGTTTTTACTACTAAGTAGTTGATTGTATGAAGTTTATACTCTGCTAAAAAGGATATTTAGAGGCTTCATGGTTTTTATCAAATATTTTGAGACTGTTGTATATTGTGATTATATGTCTGTGGTGATGGCGAAGTAATTAAAAAAACTTAAAATAATTGTGTCTTTCTATACGTTATATAGAATCCTTTAATATTATAAATATTAGTGTTTAACTAGTTTTTACGAACGAAACCGAAAATTACAAGGATCATATTTTGAGAAAAATAAAGATAAACTGTTTTATAATCAGTTAGTCTCCGTCAGCCTGTCAGTATTAAGTCGTCGACATTTTCATTTACTGATAATCAACGTAACACCTCATTCAAGAAAAAAAATTTCTTGCGTACAAAGTAAACATGTCAGAAGTGAAACTTCTTCCATTTTTTCTCATAACTTTTGGAAAACAATTTGCAACAAATTATGACTACAATATTTTTTTGTAAGACGCATAGTTTTCGAGATATCGCGAAAAAAGTGTTTTCATTCCTTTTTCCAAGACGGCGGCCGGATGAATTTGATAATAAAAAACCTCCCACATTTTCATCCATAACATATTTACCCTCATATGCACATAAAAAATTGCTTCAAAAAGATGAATTGCGTCTTAAAAATAGTTAAGGTATTTATTTTTGTAGGTATATTCCTTTAAATATTATTACTCATTGTGTTTTTAAAATATTAAAAATACAATTATTTATTTAAGTTGAATTCAAAATGACCGTTCACAGCGCGAGAATTTCCGAATGCACTCTCCCGAAAGCGAAACTCAATATTCGGTCGCTATAAATATTAATATAGTAACTCATAGTTTTTTGAGTACCTCTGAAATCTAAGTGGTGTATTTCATAAAATATGCAACCTAAATGTTGTCAGGGATTCTTGAAATAAAAAAGTGTGTAACTGAGAAGAAATCTTTATTATAGATTATTAAATCTCTTGCCACGTAACGCCCCGCGGCCGCGGCTTCGCCCCGCAGAGCTACGTCCTACATGTATGTTCAGTACACTAGTATTCGCAACAAATTGACTATTTACAAGGAAACATAATCGTTTTAATCTTACACATTACTTCTAAAGATCACACTCATCTATTATAAATTTAATTTCATAGGGCATCTAAAGTATGATGTAAATCTAATAAATCTACAGCAACACTGATTTACATAACTAACATCGATCAATGATTTTCGTTTTTTCTTTACTTCTAATCGATTTTAAATAATTTATGTCTCTAATAAAATAAGATTATACACAATGTAATACTACATTTCACATAAAAATGTCAAATTCTGATTAAATTGCAACTTATAAAGTATTCGCTATAATTATACGTCTAACAAAGTCAAGTAAATTCACAATTGTACGAAATTATATTTGATTAGGATTCAAAGAGTCATTTTACTATGAAAAATAGATAGCTACACTTATGTTGAGTTAGAAAAATATAATATTCCAAAAACAAAGCAGCCGTTTACAAAATTTCTAGACGATTACAAAGCATATGGCACTTTTATAGTACCGAAGTTCAATTAATGCCTAACAGCCTTTGGCTACGTAGCAATAATTTATTACAGATCTTCATATAAATACAATAAGTTACATATTAATAGAGTATGCTTATATACAAGAGGAGCATGTAATGTATAACATCGTAATTAGTTTAGCCACATATGAGAAAAATGCAATTTTCCCGTCAATTCGCTGCGAACAGTCTTGTCATTCACACGGTACATGTTAACAATATTGTTCTACCATTAAATGTTTCAGTACATCAACTATCACTTAGGATCACGAACATGGAATGGAATAGTTACATCACATAATACGGCACCCTGCTCTAAGGCCGGACACACGCTCAAATGAAACTGTGACCAAACTGGACCGCCTTCGACAGCTCCCCTTTACGTTAACACGTTGTCACATCGGATACTAGCAATTTTATCACAATTCCGTTTCATCGCGTGCACAGCTAAGTCTTAACTATACGTAATTAAACTTTAGTTTGTACACACGCTCGTCTGTAGATAAGAGATAGAAAAATATTGTCTTAATTTTCTACCGAACTAGGTTTGGCAAAATTGGCAATCCCGAAGCGATAGAGTTGCGTGAGAGAAGCGAATCTCGAACCTACAGACTAGGAATAATAGATAAAAATCTACTAGAGTTTTATTCACACGATTTAGACGTCTATCTTACATTTAATTGATTGGGTTTGTACAAAAAGGCCACTAGGCGCATGTCTAATTTCTACTCAAATTCCGTCTAGCATTAAATTGTGCAAGAGACCTAAGGAGGATGGGTCAACGCTCCGGGTGATTCATCTGAATTTGTGTTTTTAAATAATGTAATCTGTACTAAATTTACAAAAAATACGTGTTTAAGCAATCGAAGCGACTAAGAGGTCATTGTGTAGATATGTGTGTTATCATTGTGTAGAAGTCAAAACACTTGTTCGGATTTTTGATAATACTATTTCTACATTTATAATAGGAATTAGTTCGCCCGATTGAAACGCGCTCCTTGGCCAATATAATTTACGTTAGGCTAAATTTACGGGTAAAGTGTCGGCTACAGTATCCAGAGGTTTGAAGAGTTCAAGTAAGCAGCGACTGCCGGCGCAGGTTGCCGGCGCGGCAGAACCAGCCGCGATAACAGCTCCGATACACTTGCGCATACAACGAATTCCACTTTCTGGCCGCGTTCCAGTGGAAACGAAAATATTCAACTTATAAAACCGCTATTATAATTTATTTTTCGATGCTCATATGTGTACATTTGTTAAAACGGTGACTAGTATTTAGCGGCATTTTGTAAATAACCAGTGGAGCACGGCCAACAAAGCTTCGCGTGTATTCGCTTGATGTCTGACCTGTCGCTCAAGCGCCGCTGGCCCGCCAGCGACACGCCAGCAGCGCGCACGCCAGCCGCAGCAGCAGCGCGCCGGGTGGTTGCTGCTGCGGCGGCGGCCCGGGGGACTGCCGCCGCAGCGTGCCGGGGGACTGCCGCTGCAGCGTGCCATGCTGCGTGTCGGAGTCTCTCCGCTGTTGCTGCTGCTGTTGCAACGCGCCAGGGGACTGCTGCGCGTCAGGCTCTCGCCGTTCTTGCCGCAGCGCGCCAGGAGGTTGTTGCGTGTCAGGCTCCGGCTGTTGCTGCGGTGGCTGCTGCTGCAGCGCGCGGGGCCGCTGCTGCGGGCGCGCGGCGCGGCGCGGCGGGTCCACCGGCGGCGGCGCGGGCGGCACGGCGGCCAGCAGCATGGCTATGTCTCTGTAATAACCAAAGAAATAAGCACTATTGAACTTTTTCATCTTTACATACAAATATACAGACGGTTATATTCACTGAAGCCATTGCATGTAATTATTTTTTTAGTTATAGGAAAAATAATAATAAGGGTTTGTTCTGTTCCCCTTTGGTGACGCCATAATTTGCATGTTTATTGTGTACGAAGAAGACAGTCGATCTTCAAATAGTTGGTTAAGGGAGGAAAGTGGCGTACTATGTCACCTAGAGGAGAGCAGGTGTAGCACGACACGGTAGTTTCACGCACGGCCTCAGCTCGGGAACTTGGCGTATAACGTAGTGCAGCTCAGAGCGGGGAAGACGGTCGATCTTCAGATGGTTAAAGGAGGAAAGTGGGGTAGGCTGTCACCTGCGTCGTGTGTGCGGGCGGTGCGTGCGGGGCGGGTGCGCGCGGGGCGGCGGCGCGCGGCCTCAGCTCGGGAACTTGGCGTACAGCGCGTAGTGCAGCTCGTAGCCCGAGAACCGGCACAGCACCGAGTCCTTCTGCGAGTAGCCGCACAGCACGGGGAACTGCTTCAGCGCGCGCGGCGCCTCCGCGCCGGGAGAGTCCTGAGGACACAGACATTTGTATATACCGCTATACGGCCAATTCCGGAGTATTATTACGTGCTCCTATGTATTGAAAGGAGGTGGATTTCTAAGGACTATTATCACCCAACATAACACACACAAAGAAGATTTTATGATTGCTTATGATTTTTTTAATAATATGGGAATAGCAAACGAACATGCAGTCCACCTGATGGTAAGTGCCCACTGCCGCTCATGGACATCTATAATTAAAGACATAAGATCAGTCTTACCTGAAATTGGCCACATAAACGTTGCTACCACCGAGTACTAAATTGAACCACCTTGAATAAGTATATGTGGTAAGTCATCCTTACCACACCTTTCACCACTTCACCGCCAGTACACTGGACCACTTTACACAGCTATTCTTAGCCAGAAATAGGTGCGACGGTAGCGCCACCAGACTCAAACCACAAAGTATTCTACCACCTTCATATCATAACGTAAATAAATAACTAAATAGTTCATACCGGCGTAGCGAACACGGTGAGCACGAACTTAGCGGGGCGGAAGGCGGCGAGCACGCGCGCGATGACCCCGTCGTAGCTCGCCACCGGCACGTTCGACTCGAACGACACGTACGAGCACGAACGCTCCGGCGTTATGTGGATCGTCATGTAGCACCCCTAGACATATAAAACACATAAGTAACCGTAGATAATTTTTTATCTATTCAGTCGTTCATTCATGCACTCATTCATTCATTCATATAATCATTAATTCATTCCTACAATCATTCATTCGTTCATACTCTCATTCATTCGTTCATACTCTCATTCATTCGTTCATACACTCATTTATTTATTCATAAACTCATTCAATTATTCATTCACTCATGCATTTATTTTTAAATTTATTATTTACTAGAACAATTCTAATAAAAGTTACTCTAACTTAAAACATTTTTTTTAAATATTTAATCAAAATATTAATAACAATAAAAGAAAATAAAGGTATGGTGCATAAGCATTTTTCCAACATTTTTATATTATATTCTATATCCTTAATTTCTTTTCTTTTTTCCTACACTAATATCAATGTTGAATATGCAACGATAAAATAATTATTTAAACTTACAGATGGTGAATCCTTCTCTCCCTTTGATAGCATAAAAATAAATGTCGAATGAGATAACACTACTTAAACAAAACTCTGAGAAAACTACGTAGGCAACTTTATAAATAATTATATGTGAAAAGTAAATATGATCTTACATCTTTAGCGACTCCATTCATGGAGTACCCACATGGATCAAACAAGTAGTCATCAATCACCATCCCCGGAATGATCTTATCAATGCCGGACTCCTGTAAGCAAAATATCAAATTTTAGATTTGTAATATCGAAACATATTAATAGTTTTTTTATGCTTGATATTAGCTTGAATTTTAGTACATATGTTCGTGTATGTAAGTAATGGAATCTTCAAATGTGATTTTTACCCATTTCAGAACATCGGATTGAGGTTTAACTTTGCAAACTTATTAAGGGCCGATGACAATACAATCTTCTATATGTATCTCTCTATATAATGCATCTCTATAAGAGTTAAACAGCTGGATGACAGCTTGTTTGAAAGTCCCCTAATTTTGAACGCAATTGCAATTATACTTATTATTTAGCATGGTGGATTGATATAATGGAATACTTTTTTTACCATTATTGGTTTATATAAAGTTTCAATAGCAAACGAGCATACAGACAAACAACACAAGGGTCTAGGGCATTTCTTAAATGGCAAAAAAACAAAGATCGAAGGGTCTCACCCTAGTAGCGTGCGCGGCGTCGACGGAGGCTGCGCGGGTGAAGATGTCCATGACGGCGGGATCCAGGTCCGACATGAGGATCTCGATGGTCTGGTCGGGCTCCGCATCGCGACCACTGCCCGCCTCTTGTTGCTCCTTTTCTAACGCGTCCACAGTACCTGCAGCAATAAATTATCTATCTATCAGCCTTTGAGAGTCCACCGCTGGACATGGGCCTCCCCTAATCGGCGCCACTCCGACCGGTCCTGAGCTTATCTGAATCCAGCGATTACCTGCCGTCTTCTTCATGTCGTCAGTCTACCTAGCAATAAGCTAATGTATAATATATAAATAAAATCTTAATCTTCTATGCGTTCTGAGACTATTGTGGCGACCTCACGCAACTCGACAAAAACTGGCGTCACTGTATTCTGAACCACGCTATCGGAGTTTCCTCAACATCCTGCATATATACAAGTTCAGAACAGAGACTGTCAGAGCACTGTCGCTCCCCAGGCATGATCACCTAGCATGGATCTGCCTTTGCCAACCCATCTTCACCGAGACCAGATTATGATGGAATTTTCAGCGGTGTTCTGGGGACGTGAGTGATTTGGGATTCATGAGGATTGCTGGCATCAAATGTTTGAATTAATCTGTATTGTTGTCTGATTAAAGTTGATAGGAAAAAGCATCTACATTGGCCATTCTGAAATTGGTAACATAGAAAATCATGAACTGTTACCTTCCAAAGGCAGCAGAGTGTACAGGTACCAGCAGTCCTTCTCCGGACCCATTATGTAGGCGCGCCCGTCGCCGAAGAACGAATCCAGGAGTTCCACCTGCAACAATAATATGATGTATACATTTGAAGTTAGTTCTTATCCATGCGCGCGCACACACACACACACACAGGGGGCGAGAGAGAGACAGAGAGAGAGAACTAGATAGAGACAGCTGGAGAAAGAGCGATAGAGAGAGAGCGCGCTAGAGAAAGAGAGAGACGGACAGCTACACACAGAAAAGAGAGAAAGAGAGAGTTTAGGTATGTATGTGCGGTGTGTGTTTGTTACGCTTGCAACGTCAAACGAATATTTTGTAGCTTTAGTACCTGAAGTGCTTAGAATATATTTAAAACATGTTATAGACTAAGAATCCACGTCGTGGCTCCAATCATACAAAGCACTATGAGTACCTAAAGGCTTACATAAGCAGTAACACGATGATTGTGGCGAGCAGATGAGTGGCAGTTATATAAACTCCATACGCTATATATAGCCGTCATCCTGCGGTCGTAGCTAAATTGTTGTGAATCGTGATCGTGGTGTTTATTTTTTATACTCTTTTATAGTACTTTGATAGAGTAGATCGGTTTTAATGAATCAGGCTCAATGTTTCCAAATATGGAATTTAAATATATTTCTGAAAAATCGCTCTCCTAACCAAATTTATACATATAAGAAAAATCTGTCAAAAATTTGTAGGAACCCTTGCAAAAATAATTGTTTCAGAGCACTAAATAATAATTTAAAAATTCTATAACTTTAAGTTTTTTTTTTAAGGACATAGACAGGCTGTTTGTGTTCCAAATCGCATGTGATTTTTACTTCTGAATTTATCTTAAATCAGCGTTGCCGGATCACTTATGCGACCAACTTAATCTGTGGGAGTAGTAGTCTTTACTGGGGTTGCTTATCCATGGGCAGCAGTGGTCACTTACTATCAGGTGGACTGCTCGTTTGCTACTTCCATATAATAAAAAAAAACATTTTTTTGGCATACTCTAAAACATTCCACTGAATTATCTGTTATAAAATAATTCAACCAAGTAAATTTATTTACGTAGTGCGTACAAGGACACAATTTCTTGCAACGCATCAAATATTTACATACCTCTAATCGTTTTGTAACGTAACAATATATGATGCAATATTTGCATTGCGCGTTCATGTTATATTTATGCGAGGGAACTTGTATGGTATTTATATATGTTTCTATTTCGATACTCTTTCGTATACGTGATCTGTTTATGCTGCTTTCTGCTGATAAAGATCACTACACCTTGTAGTGATCTTTATCAGCAGAAAAGAAGTTAATCTTCGAACCCTTATTAACACGTTCCGTTATCGTACCCAGATGAAGCACGAAAAACTGAGTATTAAAATTTAAATCCGGCTCTAAGGACCGAATGTGACCACACACACACATTTGGTCCTTGTACAATATTACAAAACAGTTTTATTTACGCAAAATACATATAACATTTTGAGATAAAGGGTATTCTTAAAACATCCAGGGCTGGCCCATTACCTTAAAAACAAAAGTGGCAAAATAACAATTGTATGTATAACGCGATAATTCATATTCTAAAACATACACAGAAGTAGGTAAATAAATTTTCCTCCTAATGCATAAAGTGGACGGATAAACAAGTTAAATGGATTAATCATGATGTTATCGTTGGTGCTAATCAATGCACGCGCGCTGAAATGCCTTGCGACATGTGTAACTCATGTTATAATTGATTGGGGCATAATTAATGCGTTTATCGCACGTTCAGAGTAAGGGGGGCTAATGCGATATTTGCATTGTGAAAAAAAAATTGTGTTCGCATCTTGTGTTTAAAAAGCGATGTTATAAAAGGGACATAACGTTTATATTTTTGCACGAAATAGTCCATTTTAATTAGCTGAATACTAGACTAGAGATATTTAACTCAAAATCTGAATTTGGCGCTACGCTGATTTTTGCAACGCCAAGCGCCAAACGTCAGCTAAGAGGCCACTACCGCCCATTGATGTCAATCAAATCCATAGGATAGGAATGGAGCGCTACCTTAGATCGGGTACAGAAATTGTTAGTCCCATGGAAGTTAATTACTTTGTATGTCTCTCCTTTCTATACCAGAGATCGTTTATATCGACATTGAGCGACCCGAGGCAGACAAAATAATGTTGTTTTTACAATATTTTGACAATTACACTTTAAACTCTACTGTTATAAAGCTTTGACAACTAATTCTTACGTGGTTGAGGACTAAAGTCGCTGTAAAAATATAAGAAAAAAAAACTGTATATATACATTTCTCTACAAAGAGCATTATAAGTTATCTACATATTATATAGCACATATGCAGTAAGATGATGTTTGTAGAGAAACTTGGATGTCGTAACTAAACTAAGGAAAACTCAAACCGAAAATAAATCATTGCATTAAGTCCCAATTAAATGCTTTATCGTTCAGTAAAGCCGCGACTTTGCACCTAAATAACAGGAAAATGTGAAAAACAAATTTTAGATAACAAATATGGAATGATTAAACAGAAACGTTTGTTATAAACATTGTTTAGCACATTTCAGTTAATATTTATTGTACGCATGTTTGGATGGAAAAATAATTATTTCGATCATCGTGATATTATCACGACTAACCCAAAAATAAAGTTTATTAGGTCATTTGCAGGGAGGATCATGGTTCTACCGGGGAGAGGTACCACCGCCACACCTATTTCTAGCATGAAACAGTTGCATTTCGAGGAAGAATAAAGTTGGCTGCTCATCTTCATAAGATGCAATCATCTTAGTTAATAGAAGCAGCAACGGTTCTGTGATTCACACGCTTTCTACACTCATAGCCCCATACTAGGATTTTCTCCTGTGTCGTGGGTGCCATGGACACACAAAGACGAA
>DWNE01003516.1:0-16563 GCA_018249875.1 Cecropterus toxeus
ATTTCTGTTCTGGGTCTGGGTGTTTGTGTATTCGTCTTTGTGTGTCCATGACACCCACGACACAGGAGAAAATCCTACTGTGAGCCTTTTTTTTATCTTTTATAAGGTAATGCTTGACTACAATCCCACTTGACGGCGTGGCATGCAAGTGGAGATGTAGTCTTTTCACTTGTATTCACTCTTGCCTTGAAAACAAGAGTATAGAAAGCGTTAAAGCGTTTAAAGCGATAATTGTTTAAAGTAAGCTTGTTATATTCAGTATTTATATGCTATCTATTAGATTAATACTTATTACATAAAACATTTTTAAATAAAAGCTGTGATATTTATATAATATGTATAAACCATCAGAATATTCTATATACTACTCCTGTTATTAGGTAGAAATTGGTGTACCGGTGGTGCTTAAGAGTCGAACCACATAGAGTACTACCACCTTTAACGACACTACATTAAATTCTTTATTTTTTAAACATACAATGAAATTAGCACACGTGCATGAAATCCACCAGGTGGCCAATGCTTTTGTTCATAACGATATAATATTTAATTTGACGCTTAACTGAGGTGTTTCGCGCCCAACCTCTTTTTCACTTTGCAATCTGATTATGACGTTTGGGCTGTAGCGCGTGCCCAAGAAATAGTAAGTCATACATACAAACAAACATACCTACATACATACGCTTACGAAAAACGTTATCCTCCTTCTGACGCAGTCGGGTAAAAACATAAAAGTTTATTTGAAAGTCCACGTTTGGAACGGACGTGTCAATTGAAACTGTTCTGAAATATTTCAATGGATTTCCCGATCACAGTGAGAGGAGCCGGATATTGAATATTGTTTTCCGATAGGACATTTCAAATCCTCAAACACGGGTATTTGAACAAAGACGCACTATATTCCAACAGTTATGAGTATGCGATCGTTTTGGAGTAGAATTTGATGTGGTAGAACCAGTGTAGTTCGACCGGGAAGTACCACCGCCACACCTGTTTCTAGCGTGAAGCAGTTCTTGCGTTTCGGTGGAAGAATGCGGTCGCCATTGTCATGTGACCATCTTTGTCCTCGAGTGTAGCAACGCATCTGTGATCGACTTCAGAATGGAACCCTGTTTTATAAGAAGGTGCTAACAATTAGTTATTACACCTACATTAACCACTTACCATCAGATGGACTGAATGTTCAATTGCCACCTTAATCTGATATAAAAAATATTGCCACTTTAATCTGCCACTTTAATCTGATATAAATAAATTTATATGGTTTATACAATAAATGGATAGATCTGGAATCGAACCTGAAACCCTTTAGTTAAATGTTACGTATGAAGTTTATCAGATACTGGCCTTTAGCATTTAGCGAACACGGTTAATTCTGAACACTCCTTTATATTTGACCACTCTCAAAATATTTACACGTTGAAACAGCCAATAAATTTCCGTTCGACAATGCTTTTTCAGCAAATATAACACGCAAAGAATTCGGCGTACAACAGTTTGTACTTTAGTGTATTGAAAATAGTAACCAATTTCGTAAACGCACTGTTTCGACTAGAATATTTTACGTATAAACATGGACAAATTTATTTCGCTTTGCTGTACTATTTATAACTATTGGTTATGTTTTTGTGTTCTCGTATATAACCTACATTTGTAAGGTGTAAACGTATTTAATGGTAACTTTTAACGGGGAGGTACCACCGCCACACCTATTTCTAGCGTGAAATGGTTCTTGCGTTTCGGTGGAAGAGTGTGATGGCCGGCTCATTCTCATATGAGACGACCATCTTAGGAAACGAGAGTAGCAACGTATTTGAACAATCTGTTTGTTCCCTACCCCTTAAACTAGCACACGGCAAAAGTTAACATTAATGTCATTAGGCAGAAATAAATATACCCGTGGTGTATCCAATCTATGCCATCACGTACTTCGGTACATTTAAGATTGGATATAAATCAATGTATTTTTCACCTGGCTTCAGCCACTTGGCTTACGTTTATACGCCATGGTTATTACGCCATAAATAATATAATATATGTTAATCTAGATAATTATTTCTGTGTGCCAAATAACATATAAATCTGATAAGTAGTTTTTGCGTGAAAGAATATCTACCATTCATCCGTCAGTATAAATTTTCACCTTTATCTTATCATCATAAATCATTGAAACTTGAAAGTTTTGAAACTTGAAATAATTGATTTGTACTTAATTTGTTTCTCGGAATAATAGGCTCCATTATACAAAGTAGCTCTCGCAAATTCTACGATTTTGTTAGCTCGGTAATATTCGCCGATATCGCAGACATTCATTAAACTAAAAATATCTTTAGAAACGAATTCATTTACGTATCTTAAGTTTATCGTACGCGCCCGAATCTAACCTAAATAACGCATTAACACGCAAGCATTTAACCCTTTGACAAATAACCACGAAGGTTGGCCCAAAAAGGGAATTTCCTTAAAATTCTTAGTCATGTTCCTTAAACATTTAAGATTTCATATCTTTAATTAATATTTTTAATAATTACTCATTTCATTTGTGTTCACTACACGCGACATTTTATATAGTTACAGGGTAAAACTAGGTTTAAGTTCTCTTTTATGTACTAGTTTCCCCAAGTTACGGACTTTCATTTAAAGAGTAGAGAAGCTTTTTATTTCTTAAAAGAATTATTACACTGTTCAAAAGTTTAAAGTTTTAGTTTAATTTACAGATGTATCTTGAGTCAGGTGATAGCCCTTCGTCTAATGGTATAAATATCATAAGTGATTGTAATGACGAATGCACTAACTACTAAGGAAGTCTTAAATCGTCGCTTACCTATTCTCATTGTCATACTTTAACCCATAACATGATGCGATGATTGCAAAATAAATCAAGCAATCAATATCAGAAATAGGTGTGGAGGTGGTATTTCCGAAGTCGATTCACGAAGGGTTCTACCACCTTGAAATGATGGAAATAACAAAATTCCTGTTTTAGGCACTTTTATAAAACGCGCTGTAATTAAAGTATGTAGTGTAATATTTATGTATTTTCTTCACAATCACACGAAGATCTTCACTTTTTAGTATCCCAAACAATAGACTAGGTTATTAATAGTTTCAAAATATTGAAACTATAGTAAGTAGTGAGTATAGGCACCTGAATTCTTCTTGTGGTATGTAACCAAAAAAGGGACTATAAAGCATAATCAACAAATAACAGTTAAAATATTTTCCCCAGATCACAGTCTTCAGGATCCAAGAGCGGGCAGAAGGTGGCGAGGTCCAAGAACTGGACCAGGTCATCCTCACAGCACTGTTCAGGGCTCAGCATCTGTCACCAAGCGAGCAGCTATCCTTGGCGCTCACGTGGAACCGAGTGGACATCGCTCGGTCCGAGATCTTCGTGTATGGACAAGAATGGCCACCAGGTAAGATATATTATCATGCCTTGATCATTGCCAACCCACTATTGTCCCACTGCTCGGACGACACATTTAACTATGCATTATAAGACTACACTAAGTGACTATACATCAGGTGATTTAATACTAGGTGACTACATACTGGGTGACTACATATTTGATGGCTACACATAGAGTGACTGCACTAATTGAATCTAGAAACTGACTACACTAGAACCACAAAGGCGGACTGCATACCTATTAGCAACAACGTGCAAAATGCACTAGCATTTTATTTTAGCACGTAATATATTCAAATTTAAATTACACAAGCCGAAAGCCAAGAAAAAGCGTGCATGGCATAATTTCATGCATAGACACAGTAATAGAAGTTCGTTAAGCAATCTGTTTTAATTTAGAGATCCAATTTAGTAGTGCGAAGTTTATTTATGAAGCCGCAACCCAGCTCGCTATCAGATTATGCCACGCTGAATATTGCTGGGATGAAACTGATTCAACTTAATTAGAGTTCACTGATTTGGGAGGCATTAGTTCAACTATTTTTAGTGTCAAATGAATTATAATGATAGTTATACGTTTCTACAAGGCAAGCAATTAGTGGAAAGTAAATTCTACGTTTCTATGGGGCAGCTTTATTCAAAGCGACGCACTAGTGTTCTTCATTATGTGGGTGCAATGAACTCACATGGACATGTTAAAACATCCAAACCCAGAAATATTTGTTTGAGTATTTCTTCCTTAACACACTTTTCTATATTTTAAATTGACATTAACAAGAGTACCACGAAGACATCTACCAACTGCTTTAATCCTATAATATTTTTAGCCGACTGACATGAGGAAAAGGGTAGTAAGTCTAAAATTATTAAAAATATTTTTATTATAATTATGACGTAACTAAAAATGTACGGTTGTCGCATTTTTTTCTTTATCTATGCTAGTCGTTGCTTCGTACCTAATTTCAAGATTCGAAGTTCACGGAAAGTACCATGAAGATTTTGGTTTTCTTGCTAGTTTCGAAGTTTGATTTTTTCTCAGCTCCAAGGGACAGTAGATGTGAGTGTTTGAAATTTCAGCTCGATACCTGAGAATAAGGGTCCTGACAGCCGGAAGGATGAAACATAAAGTGATCATTTAAGGATCCGTTTATTCCTTACGAGGTACAAAACCCTAAAACGTAAACATGAAATGTACGTTGCACGTTTACGCTTTCGGTGTTTGTAGAGAAAAAACGTAAACAATTATTGTTTTGTGAAACCTTGATTAACTTGTACTAAGGGCACTGGTATTGTTACAAGAGTGCTTAACATCGATATTCCAACGTGCGCATATTTCAGTGAAATTTGCACGTAAATTTCGGTGCCTATTTTGTTTCGCAAAATCAAATAATTACACTTGAACAAAACCGTTTAGAACAATAGATTTTATAAACGTGACCACAGATTTATAATTAGCATAGACTGCATCCATGCCGCAATACATTGTACGAATTGGTTTTCATGTATTTTGACCCGACTGCGTCAAAAGGAGGATGCAATGTTTTTCGTGCATATGTATGTATGTTTGTATGTATGTCCATTTCTTTGGCATGCGCTACAGTCCAAACGGTTTGAGGGATTGTGACGTATGACATATCATTAGAATCGTCACGGCTTGCATAGTAACATAGGCTATACAATTTATACAAATGGCGCCTAGAAATAGAGGAAAAAGGGGGGAGGGATGATTTTTTTTACTATTACGACAATATGGGTATCAAATAAAAGCTAGTAAATAGACCAATCTAATACTGATTCTTTTACTTGACTATTTTGAAAAAAGCGTTAAATCAAATATACCTACATTAAGTTCGTAAGCAAAAACTTCGTTTTAAGCAGTCGGGTTTTTTATTTTAATGCTTAAACGATGTTACTAGTCAAATCATGCGATTATTTATACTTAAACGTAACGACAAGCCAGTCAGGCTAGCTGCTGGAAAGCAGTCGCACGCCTATAAACATTTTCAACTCTACAGGAGTCACTAAAGCATCACCGGCTTTGAACAAGATCTCTTTTTGAGCTTTTTCTAAAAACCCGAATGTCATAGCATTGCGGGAATACTCCGGGTGAATTTCATTTCACATCTTGCACGTCCGTGGCAAAAAAGAACCGAGAACGGACCGCCACGAGTTCATTTGGCTAGACGCGGTCGTTCACGGTTCGGTTTAATACCTGTACCCTGTACACTAGTTTTTATAGCAAATTTCATCAAAACGATATGTACCGTTACTAACCTGCTGTATTATTAAACAACGAAACGACGAGCTTCACTGATAATATAACTATTCGCCCAATACCGCATAATAATGGTTCTCATCTGTGCCTACTGTTCATACCCGATCAGACTCGCTCCATACTTTATAATAACTCTGTGTTCGTCTTGTTTCAATTGTAAATACACGCAATATTCAAATTGGACCCGTTAGGCCGGTGCAAAGGGTATTTTAGAATTATTTATTTTGTTTGTTCTATGTAGATTGGAGTTTCATTTCGTTTTTACAGCGCGAATTAAGCTACTAAGGTTCTTTTGAAATGTATTTCTATTATCAACAAGTACTTTCAAGGTTGATATATTCTCACATATGATTGTCATTTCATGTAACGAATACAATTTGAAAGTGTTGTACAATTTTAAAGTAATGAGATTGTTTTATATTGAAGAAATCTTATTTTTTTGCAATTATAGACAGTTGGGTGTTTTATTACCACGATTCTTAAGTGAAGATTTTGTTATATTCATATAATATATTGTTGTTTTAATACATCAAATGTAACCATCTACTGTGCATAAGAAATATGTATGGATTAATTTCCTGTTATCCAAAACAGATCAATCAGTATTGTGCATCTGTAACCTTTTTTTTTTCGTCTATGTAAGTTTTATACGAATTAAAAAGTATTTTGTTATATTCATGTAATGACTTATTTGATAAATAGTTATCACGGTATATTTTATTCTTACGCCATCGCGCGGTAGCGAGTTATCTTACTGGGAAGTACCACCGCTACTCCTATTTGTAGTGTGAAGCTGTTCTTGCGTTTTGTTGAAAGAGTGTGTTTGCCGACTCACTTTTCAATGAGGCAACCATCTTAGTCCTTGGCAGTAGCAATGTATCCGTCGATTTTCAGATAGAACACCTCTTTTTATTTTTCTGTTGCATAAAAAATGAACACGACAAATCAGATTATTGAATTCCTCAGTTTTTGTTCGTACGAAACTTGTCATTGGCAAAATGGTCATAAGACCGAGAAGCCGTCACACAAAAAAAACAATAAAAATCTATTTCTCTGATTCTTGAAATATTATTTTTCCATCACTATTAAACTGAACGATGAGTAAACAGTCAATCTTAACCCAAATCATTAACCAAAAATTTACACTAAGCTGCCCTACAAAATAACTTAGCCCAGGTTATTAACTAAGGCTCAGAAGCTCGCAAAGTGGACAGGCTCATATGCTAAATTGCCTGAACGGTGCTTTACTTAACGATGTCAGTTTTATGGCCACTTTGAAATTCTAAGGCTCCTCCATTTTAAGTTTTAAGATCATATTAAGTGCGGTGTCACTTGATGCGATTAGATTGCTGATGCTTTTATAATAAAAGAACAGTGAAGAAAGAATAATAAGATAAATAGATAAACGCTGAACGCTTTCTACGCTGATAGCCCCGCAGTAGGATTTTCTCCTGTGTCGTGGGTGCCATGGACACACAAAGACTAATACACAAACACCCAGACCCAAAACAGAAATTTAAACTCATCATTCACATTTCTATCTGACCGGGGATCGTTTAGTTTAGTTAGTTTTGAAAACGTTTTGTTCTATTCTTGACCTATTTATCTAATAATTATTTTTATTAAATTTTTTGCCATTTTCTTGTTAATCGTCACAAAGATAAATTTTTTTTTTTTAATTTCCTCATTCTTAGGAATTTCTTAAAAAATGTGTAATATTTGTATAATAAAAATAAGATCTAGATTTAAAATTATTTGTAAGTGTCCAACATCTAAAATGTATGAATAAATAGAAAAATAGAAATGTGTAAAACGATACATTCCTTCATACGTTTACTTATTCATACGTTTTAGATCTTGAAAACCTTCATATAGAAAATACGGATCCAAATTTTGCTTATTACAATTAATACAATAATTATGAAAGATAATGTAAGAAAACAATACAATACAAGATGAGCCCGAAGCTACTCCGAAATCGAGTACAATAATTAAAAAGAATACCAACAGTAAACTAAGATACCAGGACAAAACCACATTGCAGCTTATTGTTCTCATTGTTCCGTTTGACCCGTGCTCGAGAACAAAAGAACAATTTATTATTACAAAAAGAACAATTTATTTCCATTCCCGCGCCAATATTGTACCTTTATGTTTATAACCCCAATATTTTGTATCTAACTTTTAATTCTGCTTCGTAATGCCTTGGCTTTTGGAGTATGAATACACAAGTATTTGTATGTAATCATCATATCTGATTGAGTTCATTGAAAATATCTAATTTTATTTGAAAACATAATAAATAAAAGCACAGTCAAATTGAGAATCTCTTCTTTAACGCGGTTAATAGATAATTTTTTACGTATTTCACACAAATTTTTCATATGTTGTGGGTATATTGGACACACACAAAAACAAGTACACTAAAACACAGACGCAAAGCAAATATCATAATCACTTCAATTGATCATCGAGAATGTAATTTATATTGACACCGGTACTATCGATTCCACTGGAAGTAAACTTCATTTGTATCCACAGGAGCATTGGACGAAGCGATGATGCAAGCGCTGGAACACGATAGAATCGACTTCGTGAAGCTACTCTTGGAGAACGGGGTGTCGATGAGGAAGTTCCTCACTATTCCTCGGCTAGAGGAGCTGTACAACACGAAGAGCGGACCCAGCAACACTCTACGCTACATCCTGAGGGACGTCAGGCCTCATCTTCCTAGGGGATACGTGTACACTCTTCACGATATAGGCCTGGTCATCAATAAGCTCATGGGAGGTGCCTACAGGTATGTAGATAAATTAATACCCAAAATCATAATATAACACTCTCTAAACACTTTCTACACTCATAGCCCCACACTAGGAATTTTCTCCTGTGTCATAAGTGCCATGAATATACAAACACCCAGACCCAGAAGTAAAATCTAAACTCATCGTTCAGATGTTTGTCTGGTTGGTAATCTCCGGGACCCTCAGCGTGTCAGACCGGCATGGTAAAGGCTCGACCACGTGGATCGTATATATACAAAATTAGCAAACAATCATGCAGTCCTAATAATAAGTAACCACAGCCTCTCATAGACTGTGGACATGACTGGACATGTGACAATACAAGCTAAGAATCCTTCCCGAGGTCAACCATAGATGCGATGCTCTAAAAACTAAGATGGAACGTCTCTGCTATATTAACACTTAACACTTCTTATTAGTACCTGGTTGACTGAGCTTCGCTCGGTTTTTTTCCAAAAAAACATTAGAAAGAGTTTATTACTTTTTTATCCAGACTTGTACTCATCAGTCATGGTGTTATAAATGGCGCTGATATATTAGTTTCTTAAATCGCCTATTTCTCTGAAACCAAGCTTTTCTCGAACCTTGAACCTTGAAAAATCTATTCCTGGAGCGAATAATCCCTAATCTGTAACTTTCATGAAAATCGTTGGAGCCTTTTCCGAGATCCAGATTACACATATAAATAGTATATGTATACAAGAGTTGCTCGTTTAAATATATTAGATAAAAAAAAAGTAGGTCATTGATATAAATAAATTGTTACCGCAAATTCTGGTACTTATTATTAAAAGTAAATAAGAAATAACATACCTTCTCTTAACATTACTTAATTTCGTAAAGTGAGTTAGTTTTTAAATGACGTGTCACATTAAAGCGGTTCCACTCGTCACATATAACTTTGATCAATATTATTTACGACGGTGATGGCGGAATCGAGAACGTTCTTATACTTTCAACACGTAATTGCTTTGTGAACCCAAACATCTGGACAACAAAGTGGAAAGCATACTAAAATATTCTTCCTAATAGCTTTTGAATGATGGTAAATATCTTTGTTTGACGATTCGTCGACAACGCCGCCACACCTTTTTCTAGCATAAAGCAGTTCTTGCGCTTCGATGGAAGGCACCGTACAATAATTATTGTACTTGTACGATACTTTTGATACAAATGATTTTGTCTGTCATACAATAATTGCTAGGCTACACGTTGCGAACAGTGGTGGAAGGATGTGGTTGCCGGCTCACTTATATATGAGGCGACCATCTTAGTCCTCGGTAGTAGCAACGCATCTGTGATCGATTTCAGATAGAACCCCTGTTGTATATGAAATTTCTTACTGATGTCCATGGGCAGCAGTAATCACTTACCATCAGATGGACTGCATACTCGTTTGCCACTTTATTAACACAAAGAATGGTAATCATCAACAATAAACCGCATTACGTGTTTCCGTAAAATAGGGCAAGTTTATTGCATTTTCATGAGTCCATTCCTCAGATTGTCAGTGATCGATAGGTTTCCCTTTGTGACGGCAACAAAGCCGGTAACGTTACCACACAATAAAATTTAGGAGCCAATGAACTGTGATGGATATAGCCGATAGTATTCGTTGCTACGGAAATGGAAATATTGTAGTGTTGCTGTATCTTTATGTGTCTATATTTTTCTTCCTCGATGTTTGTAAGTGAATAGTTTAATGCTAGTTACTTACTACTTTCATTTCTATTGGTTTTGTATTACTTTTTGTATTAAATTTAGTCGTTTTATGGCTTTGTCCCCATCATTGAAAAATTTAAGTGGCACATTTATTTTTAAATCGAAGTTTTTTACTAAATTTATTTATTCGTAATAATAAATTCGGTACTGCACTCTTAAGAAATTGTAAACGTTAAAAAAAAGATATATTCGCACTTATATCTTTTTGCTGTATTTTCCGACATACTTCAATATTAAGAAGTAATTTATTAGACATAGATTAACAATCACACTTACCTTGTACTTGCTTATACTGTAAACTATAAAAAAACTATAAAATGTAAAGGTGCTACTACACTCGCCGCAAGTTCCGTCCGATCTACGCGAAGGTGATGAACAAGAGTGTGAATGTGCACCGCAACAGCGCTTCCTTCACCCGCCACAACGCCGGCGGTCTCTCCCTCATCACTGGGTTTATGCCCGTCACCACCGAGATGGCGCTGTTCGATTATCCCTTTAATGAGCTTCTTGTAAGTATTATAAGTACTATTCATGTGAAGCTATGTTTGTTAGAATTTATCATGAATATACCTAACATCATGTTTTTTGAAATATCTACCATGTCTACTATAATAAAACATATTACATAAATGAATAGTATGCATTTATTACGTAACCCAAGTGGACTAGAGATAAATATAAATTTTATCAAAACCTATATTCTCACATTCGAAGTAACTTCCAATACAATAATAGTCTAACACCAGCAGAAAAAAACGATGCAATTGGTGCAAAATCTTTATACAATATAAAATACAGTTAAATTGATCGTATCTTTTAATATTTTTCGCAACCCTCAGATGTGGGCAGTTCTAACAAAGAGGCACCAGATGGCGTTGCTAATGTGGACTCACGGAGAGGAGGCATTAGCTAAATCGCTCGTAGCTTGCAAACTTTATAAAGCAATGGCCCATGAAGCAGCAGAGGATGATATGGAGACTGAAGTGTATGAGGAATTGAGGCATTATGGCAAGGAGTTTGAGACCAAGGGTAAGTTAAAACACTTGTAAATGTTACTAAAATGAACATACTTCTACTGTAGCTAAGAGTTTTAAAATAAGAGTAAAACTATTTGAAAATGTAAATTAAAACCTTACGAAAACTTGTAAATATACACTTGGTGAACTTAACGATAAATTTTCGTTCATTTCAAGATACAGGTATCTATATTATCTATTATTTATTGATTATACCTCGGTAATGTATTTAACGCAATTTCATTTCATATCAACCCAATACAAATTGAAACTAAATGCGAAATCAAAACAACAAACAGCAAATATTTAAATGACAATAATATTATTTATCTCTTAACTCCACAAAATGTATATAAACCAGCCGAACATGAAATCACGTTAGCATTAATGTACTCGCGAACTGTAAATAGGAACTACAATACTCTATCTGAACATGCAATAGTCGTGGAATATGATATTGATATTCAAGAACACAATATGGCGACGAGACATAGCATTGTACAAGTTTCAATACTCCGTAATTTCGGAAACCACTTTGCGTTAACCCTGCCAAAATGTTTAATGCAGAAGCTTAATTAATTTGGAATACCGCAAGGCTGTTACTACCGAACGGTACAGCTAAAATAATTGCTATAAATTATTGGCATTATTTACACGGCATTCAGAATTGTATTTAGTTGTAATTTTATGATAAGTAATACTTGTTAAGCTCTTAAACAAATTGCAAAGCGCTAAGCATAAAACAATGTGTTTCAAAATATATTTGAAATCACTATTCATATGTTTAGCAATCGATTTTCTATTTTGCAGCTTTAGAGCTATTAGATTATTGTTATCGGCAAGACGACGACCAAGCTCAGCAATTATTGACGTGCGAACTTCAAAATTGGTCCGGTCAGACTTGCCTTAGCCTCGCCGTTGCGGCAAACCATCGCGCCCTACTAGCCCACCCTTGTTCCCAAATCATCTTAGCCGACCTGTGGATGGGAGGTCTTCGAACACGAAAAAACACCAACTTAAAGGTAAGTCCGTACAAAATTATCGTCTCAAATCTTTCTTTCCTCATTCACCTTGTTAACGCACAGACTTGTCATTGGCACGTCGTAGCATAGATATTGTTAGAGAATAACTCTTAACATGATCAACCGTAATGAGTAATTACGAGTCATAGATGTCTGTGTGTCAATGAGCTTTGTAACTCGGATCTGCATGATGCCGAATCGACGCCGATTATTCCCACGATCGAATGTTGCAACTCATTTTGTACTTGATTTTTCCCTTTTTTTATTAATATTTTAATCGTATCGTAATGAATTTGTTGACTTTGATGATGTAAGACTAAGCGTAATCGGCGTCTCGACCCCTTTGGATTAGTTAAACGTAGCATGTAACGCTTAAAGTCAAAGTGAGTTAGTTAGCATCGATCGAGCAGCATTTCCTTTGCCACATCGGCTTTGTCGTGATGTCAAAGGTAATTCTGAGCCTGCTGTGTCCGCTGTACATTCTACAACTGGAGTTCAAGTCGAAAGAGGAGCTGCAGCTGATGCCGCAGACGGAGGAGGAGCATCTTGAGAATGAGAGCATGGAGGATGACAGAAGCACCAAGGACCCAACGGATGCGGAGGTAATGTTTCATGTTTAGTTGCTTCCCATCTCGCTTTTTATGCTAGTCCTAGATTTCATAGGGTCTTTCCCAGATATAGGTTTCAAAATCATTAGATTAGATAGACTAAATAAATAATTTTACTTTTCAATGAAATGGGTAGTTAAGTGGTGATATTACCATTTTAGACATCACTAATTCATTTACATTCGTATAAAGAACTGCACGAATTGCCATTTGATTAGTAGCATGCTATATAAAATCTAAAGACTTTGAAACTGATTTGTACATGTACAATTGTATATACATTGTGATTAACAGCTAAAAACTGAAACTCACTAACTCACTTATATATCTTATGCCAATAGATAAATATATACTGTAGGTTAACATGATAAAAATGTAAATGAACTTGTTAAAATAGGTGGGAGTAGTGAAGAAACGCACGCTCTCGATCAAGAAGATCATTCCACCGGGACAACCGAATAAAAGTACACAGGTAGACGGTTGGCTAGCCTTTTAAAGTCGCAGAAATCTGTGATACGAACACAAATGCACATAAAGTACTTGAATATGCACATTTGATCAAACTTAGTACTTATGTAAATATGAACACTCGAAGTACACCGTTAATGCTAAATGTTTCTTCATATGGCCTCTTGCACTTGATTTCACTTATTATAGCACAACAATTATTGAACAATTCTTAAAATTGTAAATGTTAAAGACCTACCAACGACACGACAGTAATTTGAAAAAATAAATTTAGTTCAATAAAAGTTGACAAGAACACTTACTTATATTACTAGAAATCCCGTGAATAACTTCTCCATATCGTATTGGAAAATACTTTCTACATTACTTCTACATAGTCTACAATAATTTTACGTTATGCTGTTAAAGATCTACTTTTAATGAAATATAAAACAACCTTCTACAACGGTTACAAATACAAATTTCCTTTTCGATTAGACTTATTCTCGAAACATTTAAGTTTGTTATTATTGAATTTGTTATTTAATTGAATTTGTTAATCAATAATTTAAATAATTTTCTTAATAACTGCTTAGTTTTCTAATTTGAGTTATTTTTATTGTCATTATAGATTCTTTTCATATGCCTTCATCTTAAAGATTTTCAACACGTACAACACAAACATTAAATAGACTTCAATGTATTGTAATACGATTATTTATTACAAATTTTGTTTCTTTCTTCTTCAGAAAAAAGCGAAATATATTTTAAGACTTATTAAACTGATCTTAATCCTTTGAAATTTATCCCATCATTCAATCATAAACTTGAACGAAAGTAATTAGAAAGTTAAATATTTATAAAAGAAGAAGACTGCGTTATTTATAAAAGTAATGATTAAAGTTTTGCAATATGCTTCTAAGATTACTTATCAAATGTTAGCCAATTTTAATCAAATGTTTAAGTTAAGCAATTTATACTGCAATATTAACATAGATACCTACATTATTACATATGTATAATTCGCATACTAAAAGCTAATAAATACGAATTCTCGAGACAACTTTATTAATATTTGATGACTTTTTAAAATATTTCATTCATTTAAAAAATGATTTCGTATTCTATTTCGTAACCAAATTTCTATGAAATGTTTGTTTCGTTTGTTACGTTTTCATTACTTTATTGTAGAATATTTGAGCTTTACTTTTTTCTAACTTTAAATTCTATTAGTTATTTTTACCAATATTGATTGTAAAATCATTTACTCCTCTTAGTTTTTACAAGTAATACACAGTAGCTTACTTCTAATGATATTTTTTATAATACTGTGTTTTAGAAACACCTTAAACGATTTACTTAATCTTAAAAATATACAGGTACAATATTGCTGCACAATTGTGTTCGTATTACATGCAAGCAACCGTTGAATGTGGCATCGAAGCTTAATAAAAGTAGGCTTCTCGTTTCGTTGTGCAATCTAAATTTATTTTTTATTGATGATATTTATCTATATCTATATATTTGTGTCTTTGATTTTATTAGTTTTCTTTGGCCATTTATGCATCATTTTTACGTTCACCTGTTTTCATATTCAAGTATTTTGAAAATAAAAGAGCACTAAAAGTTTGTAATAAAAATGTACCTTTCTATCACTACAAAATTCTCTTTATGTTCGAGAAGTGCGAACGAATCTTGCCTTTCTTTACGATGCCGTAAAACTGTGGGTGCCTTTAATTAAATACATTTTACAATGTTGAATTTTACATCCGAAGGTGAAACGTGAACGGGACATTTCAAATTTGTTGATAAATTTTCAGATGACGAAGGTGTTAGTACATTTTAGTTAATGGTTTCCTTAAACCATACTTATTTTACCTTTTACTTATTTTGTTTTACATTTCGACTGCTTCTTTCATTTTGAAATCAGTACTTAGATTCTATGCTGTTTTATTTTGTAACTCATTATTATCTTTGTAACTAAATGGGTCGATTTTTGTAAATCATTTGCTTTTTGCTTACATTTTTGTTAACTGAATATATTCAATTTCCATTCTGCAATTGCTTGTTTTATTAAAATGATAAATGTTCACTCAACACTATATTCTACATAATTTTCATACCTCTTTACCAGAATTTTAGTTTCAAAACTAATTTTAACATTAATCTCTGTATCGTTACTAATATTTTCTAAATAATAATCTACAACTAACTAATCTTACATCTGTAGTAAATCTATTAATCTGAATTTAATTATTTCGCTCCATATTTCTAATCTAAGCAAGCGGCTTCCTGAACTTGCAATACTTCTTCCGATTCTTTTATCGCCTATTTTCCTAACTGAACGTCGTGATAACGTCTATACGATTTTCTCTGGACTCAAGCAGGCGTTGATTGGCTCAGGGGCCGAATGTGAAACCCGTGTCGATCAGAATGGAAAAGTTGGTAAAATAGGATGGGAGCCCTCGTACAGAGAGTTGCCGGAATACCACGCGCCGGAGGACAAGCGAATGAGGCCTTTACGATTGAGGAAGAAGATTTACGAGTTCTTCACGGCGCCTATCACCAAATTCTGGGCTGATTCAGTGAGTACACTCTATGCATTTTTTTTTTAATTTAGACGACCCGCGGGGCGGAGCGGTCACTATAACAGTCTGACACGCAGTGGGTTCCGAGTTCGAACTCCGGCTAGACAGACATCTAAATGATGAATTTAGATTTCTGTTCTGGGTCTGGGTGTTTGTGTTAGGCTTTGTGTCTTTACATGGCACCCACGATACAGGAGAAAATCCTAGTGTGGGGCTATGAGTGTAGAAAGCGTGATAAGCGTTAAATGATAATTTAAAACAGATAACGTTAAAAAAAAGTAATGTTAAGAAACTAGTTATACCCAACCACGCTTGGTTGTGCGCAGTCATTAGATCCAAAATAAATTGATTCATTAAATATGCATTTAGACGAAAATTCACACACAATATTGCTTAATATTATAATTTTGTTCGCGGAACTGTGTAGGTGTGGTAATTGGAATTTTAACGGAATATTAAAGGTAGTTTTGTTATAACGACGTGCTTTAAACCTTATTATACACAACCTTCATTAAAGTTGGCTTATGTTTCCATGAAAAGTTTTAATATGGTATTTTATTACTGTTTTCTGTTTTATTTTATATTTTCGTTATAATGGTGAAATGAGCCAGGTGGTAGAACCAATGTAGTTCGACCGGGGAAGTACCACCGCCACACCTATTTCTAGCG
>DWNE01003517.1:0-16561 GCA_018249875.1 Cecropterus toxeus
ATTAGTATGTGTACTAGGATTACATTAACTTATGTCACTGGTAATGTATTTTTATCCATTCGCTGCTTAGAAATACAGGTAATATAACAGGAGTAACTGGTATGCATATCCACATGCGAGCACATATCAGTATTTTTATTCGAGTTACACGCTTGAGAAATTGCCCTGTCTCGACTTTGCTGAACTTGGAAAGAAATTATCGCTACGAATTTATAAAAACGCCTGACTCCTATTTCTAAAGAAGTGTGTAACCATTTCTAAATGTCTATGTTTATTTGCTGACATTAATATTATGTAAAATTTAAAAGTAATTACGAGTCATTAGTTAAGTTTAAAAATTGTAAGAAAAAACTACCGAATTTTAACGGAACTTACAATTCGGAAATAATAGGATATTGTTTAAACTATTGGCGTATAACATTATAAAGAACAGAGGTATACTAGTAAATAATCATGTCAAAACTAATTTACAAAGTAAAAATTCACGATATACTAAAGAATAAAGGAATTAAGGGCGTATTCGAGGTTAATTAAAATTAGTACACGTCACGTTTTAATATAAACTCACTAAAATTTTGCGCTCTTGGTAATGTTTACTTGAGCTATTTTTGCTATTTGAAGGGATGTTCTAGAACTTTGTATCCGTAACTGAAACATTCAGATATCCGAAATAAAAAAAATATCCGTAACCGTCACCGTATCCGATATAAAAGTTACAGTTAATTTTCGAGAGATTTTGTATTTTTTCGTTTTATTAAATAACACTAGAAATAACTGATATGACTATTTATTTATTATAGCAATATAAACATACAAATAAAATTAAAACCTAAGATATGTATTTTACGTTTAAAATTCCTTAAAAATATGTACGTAATCGAAAGTATCCGAAAGTAACGGATAATCCGAAATAACTACATACCCATAACCGTTTACGAAATGTTATATCCATAACATCCCTGCTATTTAGTATTGTATATGATCTGCTACACGGGTTGTAACATGATAGTTCTACAATAGATATATTACATTTTCTATGCATATAGCCCCATAGTAGGATTTTCTCCTGTGTCGTGGGTGCCATGGACACACAAAGACGAATACACAAACACCCAGACCCAGAACAGAAATCTAAACTCATCATTCACATTTCTGTCTGGCCGGGGATCGAACCCGGGATGCATGTCAGACTGGCATGGTGACCGCTCTGCCACATGGGTAGTCATATTTATACTAATCACTGCCACAGAGATGTGCATGGCGGTACATTACGGTAATGGGCTTAAATATATTCAATCGTATGAAGCTAAGTGATATTGTGATAGACCGAATGTACCGACCAGTATTGTATGTGATGCAATTTTACTGTCTGTTTCTACACACATCACCAATACAGAACAAAAGACATGTCTATCTTTTGGAGTGCATAGAAAGTCTTCTGAAGGCGGATGAATGAATACGAACTGTCACAATTTAAATTTAATTTATTTCAATATATTGTGTAAAATTATGAATTAAAAATTCTACTGACACCGGGAGAAAAGAAACAGCTTGTCGACCTAGAAAGAAGTTTATGCACGATAATAAGGCAATGAACCTAAATTTATGATAATCTCAAATATGTAGATTTATAGACAAAAAAACGAAGGTAACGTGAATAACTGCTTGCAATTATTCTTGTAAATTGATAATTTTCGCAGACATTGCCGACGTGTTAAGATAAAGTGTAAATTGCACTCAGTGTTAAGGAGAACATTTTAGCAAATCATTAATATTAAGTGGAATCACACGTTTAATGGACATAGATTTCATTTGGCAAGTATTTTCATAACTGTGTACTGTGTATTGATGTGTCGGATCATAAAAAAATGTAAACGGATACGGATATTATTCGGATCATTTGTGTCTAGATACGCGGATACGAATGTTAATATGGATATTATTTGATTAACTGTCCGTAAGTTGAGCGTGACCTTGAAACGACATAATCATTGCATAAGTCATTAAATTAGTACTTAAAAGCACATTATTCTATAATTAATGATGTAGCTGTATATAAATCTATATAATATAAATATGTGAAGTAAATATCATTATGGAAATTACTTCTTAATATGGTGTTTAAGTGTTTCATTGCTACCTACAATCAGAATTAGATTGTATGATATTTAAT
Source organism: Cecropterus toxeus (assembly GCA_018249875.1). NCBI lineage: Eukaryota > Metazoa > Arthropoda > Insecta > Lepidoptera > Hesperiidae > Cecropterus > Cecropterus toxeus. The sequence goes on from DWNE01003517.1 coordinate 2,174, forward strand.
GATTAGAAAGATCAGATGCGGATAAAGAACTTCTTTTCTTTGAAAAACATATATGTTGGTATATGCGAAAAGATCTGTATTCGAGGTATATTCGGAACACCAGCACATCACTAACACTGGGTAATTTGTGCAAGAACTGCACAATATTAAAATTTTAAAATATTCCACTATATATCCTTACTTAATTTTATCAATTACTAAACTGAGCGTCTCATGCAGCGCTGAAAGTATTGAAATTTAAAATGTTACGATAACAAATGCAAATGCATAATATATTTAGACTTAAAAGGTCTTAGAATGTTACTTCAAAATAAATGAGATTATAAATATAGAACTGATAACATGCACGTTTGCGTAAGTATAACAATATATTACACACTTAAAAGCTTTCCTAAGAAGTCGTCTATTCAAATTTGTTTCTCTACGTTGACTGTGTCTTGGGTCGGGAGCTATCTGATTTATTTACATTTTTTGACAATTTTGTCATGTTTTACTAAGAACAAGCATTATACTTGTTTAAGTAAAAATATATGAGAAATAATAGATATATTTAAAAATTTTAATTCATATATTTGAAAAAGATGGAGCTTCTATTTTATTTTATCGATTCCTTTTTGCAAAAACACGTTAATATTAGAACGAAGTTCAGCGGAAATGCTCACATTGTATTCTTAAAGCAAACACCGATTAGCTCCAAATGGGTGTTGTTTAATAACGAATCTTTTATGAACCGAAATTGCATCGTGATGTTGGTAAAGGCTTTATTGTAGCTTTTTGTGATGCCTTAACTTCCTGTAACTGTAGGTTCCCCACACGGATAATATTCCAGGATTTGTTGTCTTTAGTTTTGATGGTGTAATTTTCATGTATTATACATTCACGTTATTTTGATTTGAGCTTTCGATTTTTGTTGCAAATTTCGAAAAAAATATATTTTATCTACTTCACCGAAAGGACTTATATTTGGGTACAATGTTTTGCAAGACTTAAATCTTTCCTAGACAGACTCTGTAGGTCTTAATGCTGGATTTTAAAATAATATGTCTAATCACTAAACTAAATTCGTTGCTGCCAAAGCAATTTCCGTAAATACTACAATGTTAAAGAGTATTGTGCTTCAGTTTGAAGTTTACCACGTGTAAGAGGGAGATTCCTCCAACTTAGTCCTCAGTAGTAACAACCCATTTCTGACCAATGTCAGGTAAGACTGACCTTATGGATTGATTAAACATTTCGTCGGGAACGGGATGTAATTACGTTTTGATTAAATGGATGGTACGTTTAGGCAAAATGAGCACAGGTCGCCCCCCGACAAGGTGGACCGTCAACCTGAAGAAGAAGCGGGAAACCATTGGATTTAGAAGAACCGGTTGGAGTCACGCCGTTCAGGAGAGGCCCATGTTCAGCAGTGGACCTTCAAAGGTCAGCCTTTATTATGATGTCTTGTATGTTATCATATAATAAAAAATGTAAACACACTATAATTGTGACTTGATACCGAAAACCCGATCGAGCAGGCGCAGTGATAGCTTAATGGTTGAAACTCGGTCTCTCTGTCGAGTGACCGAGGTTCGAATCACAGGCACCACGCACCACTACTCTTTCTGAAATGATGTGTGTATTACAATTTAATTATCACTGTTTTACGGTGAAGGAAAGCATCGTGAGGAAACCTGCACACCTGACAGTTCTCTAAAAAAAGTTCTCAAAGGTGTGTGAAGTCTACCAATTCGCACTTGGCCAGCGCGGTGAACTATGACCTAAAACTCTCTCATTCTGAGAGATGACCCGTGTCCAGCAGTTAGACAATAATGGGTAGACGATACTGGTAACCTGATAACTTTTGGAAAGTTTCCTTTTGGGAAGTTCCCACTATTTTGGCATACCATGGGATCCCTACGTAAGAGCATCAATTTGCTGTATCGTAAACGGAGCCAGGCCGACGACCTTCGGGACCGTGAGTCATTTGTACAACGATTAACTCAAAATTCTTCGAATCCTAATGATCGGACATATTATCTTTTACCGTACGAGCAGTTACTGGTAAAATTTCCGCTCTTATCTAAATTGGGCTACTTAACATATTTTTAGGAGTATAATAGAAGTTCAGGATATGTTTAGAGCCCAAGTTTGTTAGAACCTGTAATGACATGTCTTCGCGAGTACCACTATCCCTATTAACCGCTACTTTGTTCTGACTTGTAAGTAGTAAGATGCTTCCGAATCCTAAGTTGGAACGCCTCGTATCACTAATAAGCCACGCATAACTATGACGTAGTGTTCCAAGTTAATCACATACCCACGAAGGGTAGCAACACAACAATGGACTGGATTTTCATTTGCTACATCTATGTTTTAAGTAAATCGTATCTACTAGGAACTTAACTGGGGAAGATATATGCAAGCTACTCCAGTGAGGTAACGCGTATGTCGTAAGTTACACGTTAGAGAAACTGTCCTAAAGTATTACTAACGACTTTTGGCTGCTATCGGGACGCAACTTCTTCACAACCGTGCTTTCTCTGCGTGATGTACGAATACGATTCATATTTTTATTTTACATTATGTAAGTACTAAGCTTTAATGCAGTCCACTTAATGGTAAGTGGCACCTCCAGCTCAATGACATTCATAATCAATTCTAGATAGGGTAAGAATCATATGCACGGACATATGCGTATTCACGTATGCGATGCTACACTCGGGAATTAAGTTGATACGCTTCGTTTAAATCTCTCTTATCCTTAAAACCACAACATTGTAGCTCTTTATGCTAGCACTATTAGATACAATAGGCGTGGCGGTTGTGCCATGGCAGAAACACATAATAACCTTTAACAAATAATAGTTTACAAAACAAAAAACACGCTTTTGTAACTAGCTGAACTAATAATCGAAGATAATTTTCTATAAATAAAAAATAGAGCGATAAGAAAAATCTTTTATCATAAAAAATGCATGGGGATATATAAGATTGAAGTTTGTATTGACATCAGTCAAGGGCCGAGCAAGGACTAAGCGTGCAAAGTTTTTAACATAATTCGACGTTCTAAAGTGTGTAAAAATCACGTTCAAAGATTATTTTACATACATACATGCATATATATATACATACAAACATACATATACACGTACATACAAGTCAAGCTGATATAAAGCTTATTAAATCTATACCAAATTCAAGATAGCAATCCAGTGACTAAAACGCCTATCTTTTCTGACACAACGGCGCCAACGGCCACCATATTCATGTGTGATAATTATGCGCTGTGATAAATGGTAAGCACGCCGAAATGATTAACGCATGGAGGTTGATCCGAATGAACTTCCAATGTTAAAAGATAATTGAAAATTACCGACGTGTTGATGGATATCGTCTATTTATCTTAGCGACAACTGTTTAAGTTAATGGACATAAATTCCAAATGAATACTTTTTCTGTATATTCCGTAAGCATAATTAATTAAATTACGTGTTGACAGTTATTTAAAATACATCACATTATAATACGACAGAAATAAACGGTTTCACTTCCATTAAAAAGCGTATAGTAATTATGTAAAATCTGTTTATTTTTAGAAATACAGCAATTTGTACGACGATATTCTTGTAGATTGACACCATTAAAATGTCAAGAGAGGAGAATATTTTTCTATAGTGTTTATAAGTCGGTGCACCCGTTTATAAGAATAGCTAAACTGTGCTTAAACCCTTTGGCAAAGGTAGCTCTGCCGCCAGACTAGGTGATCATGCCTGGGGAGTGGTCGTGCTCCGATAGTTTCAACTCGGATTTTGTATACAGAATGTTAAGAAAACTTTGATAGCATGATTCAGAATACAGTGACGTCATCACTAGATGTTCCAACAAAAAACTTGGAGAGTCAGCGTAACTGTTTAGAAGAATACGTCAAATAGAGTTCAAATCTTTTCGCAAAGGGAGGTCCGCCGCCAAGCTAGGCGATCATGCTTGGGGAGTGGACGTAATCCGATAGTCTTATCTTGGATATATGCAAGATATTAACAAAACTTGGATAGCGTGATTCAGAATACAGAAACGTCATCTCTTGATGAATTGAAAGTCGCAACAAAAGAAAGAGCATATGGACTAAGAGAAAAGACAGTTGTTTCAATTTGTTAAACAGACATTTCTTTTTTTTATAAATAAAATTAAATGTTTGTTTATAATGTCCAAAAATATCTTACTAATGGTTAGAATAATGATAATGTACATTGAGAGTGGACGAAATATCATCAGCATTTACATAATTGACATATTATTATTCAATCATTGAATATATGTATATCTAAAGAATAAATTTGTGTAGTGTACAGTAAAATTTACGGTACTTTCACATTCAACGCTTATTCTTAAGGAAAAGAAAATAAAGTCATTCGACGGCGAAGGATAAAAAAAGACGTAAAAACCTTACAGCCAGACGTAATCCGAATAAAAAATAATGAGTAAGATATGACGCTAAGCCGATTACAGTCAAAGTGCAGCAATGCGAAAAAATAATTACTGGAGTAGATTCAATTAAAGGACCTTTTATACAGCGACGAGCATTTATTCGTGACATTATTACTCCCTCTGAGGCAGACGAGCAATAAGAAACGACTCCGAACTTCGAAGTTTATATTTGCATCACCTTGAACGCGGACACCCATGGAATCAATCAATAAAAGACATGAGATCATAGGGAAAAAGTATTTTGGAAGGTAAACACGACCTTCGGCAGTAAGGTAAATACACGGTAGGAATGTGTATATGCGTCGTTGGCATATTTTTTCGCTATAAACAACCCGTTCATCATTCGTATAATTGTTGGAAGGAATGCCTATCGTTCTAAACTTTTGCTGAAGTATTCATGACACATGAATACAAATGACATCCTAATAATCCTAAATTCAAATCTTAGGCACGGTATTCACAGTTATGTTAGAGTTTAAAAATTGCTTTGACGGTGTAAAAAAAACATAGTGAGGAACGTGCACATCTGAGGGTTCTTAAAACATCTAATATATAAAATTCTCGTGTCACAGTTTTCGTTGCCATACTCCTCCGAAACGGCTTGAACGATTTTGATGAAATTTTTGTGCTTATCCGGTATCTATGAGAATCGGCCAACATCTATTTTTCATCCCCCTAAATGGGTAGTACAACCCTACAGAATGATACAACATACAAAAATACATACAATCCTCAATCTTCACCCTTCTTCGATCAACCCTTATTTTTTAATAGGAAATTATTAATATGGCAAAACACCGTTTGCCGGGCCAGCTAGTATTTATTTAAAAAACTCCATTATGCAGGCTCATTTCAGAAGTGTGTAAAATCAGCCAATAGGAACGTGACCAGAACGAGACCTGTGCGCAATAATGGTACTGTAATGGGTTCACTATAATGAATGTCTGATGATGCCCCTGAAATATAGTTTTTAAAAATGTTATAACTGTTAGCACGAAATTTGGACTGGTCACTCATCGACCGTTTCGTTGTAAACGATAAAATGTGGACGGAATGGCAAAATATGTCGGCCCTTATCACCGATAACAGTGTCGGTATTATAACACACAGTGAATCTCGCTAACTTACTCAATTCATGTCCATGTGTGATATTTGAAATGTGTAAAAATATTTTAATAATACTCTCAAATAATATAAATCGCAGGAACTAAAACTATAACTATTTACAAAATATATTAACTAAAACAATGCTTAAACTAACTAAAAAGCCAGGAGGCAGCTATTTGGACTCCTCATTTTATTTTAAAGTTGTATTTTTTTACATTTTTATTTTTATTTTTTTTGCTAATCGTGGTCTTATTTATCAAGTTTACTTACTTTTTTTCGCATTTTACTTTTTAAAGCCGTAAAAACTAAGACATTTATTACAAAGTTTGAAATAGATGAGTTCAAAAAAGATACATTATTGATACCTTACGCTTACATCTTCATACTTGTATACTTATAGGGCTTTTGAGTGTATAAGCATAAATAGGTATAACCATTACATCATATAACTTATGTTCATCTTAAAAGAAAAAAAGATAATAGATCCATATCTCTAGACATTCATGTGTAATGCCCGGAAATCGAGTCTCGAACCATATGATGCATGTATGGTGTCCATCCTCGCATACGGGTCATTGTACTAATTTTGAATAAATTGAAGCTCCCAGCAGGAAGTCGCGAGATAAAATTTCGCTGTGTTTATGGTATTTGAAAGATGTAATACGTCGTTGGAATGCGTGTGCGTTAAACCGTATATTTCTCAAGGAAATTTAACGGGTTCGATGCACGCACGCATGTCTTTGGTATATCGGGGTAATGAGGTTTAATGCTTACTTCGGTTCTTGTGTAATATTAACCAGAATTGTCTTTATGTACTATATGTACTAAAATACACGCTATCTACACTCAGAGCTCCACATAGTGTCGTGGGTGCCATGAACACACAAAGAGGAATACACAAACACCCAGACCCAGAACAGTAATCTAAACTCATCATTCACATTTCTGTCTGGCCGGGGATCAAACCTGGGACCCTCTGCGAGTTAAACCGGTATGGTGACCGCTCCAATCATTTAGACCAGTGCTTCGTAACCTTTTAGTGATGAACCATTTCTCTAAATCTGTCTACCCGTGGACCATCAACTCTTTGAAATTGTGAGTATACCTGCTCACATAGATATGTCGATAAAAATAAAGATAGGTAACGTACGGTACAATAATGTCTCCAATCCATCGAAAAAAATGCTTTTTGGGTCCAAAAAACCCCAGTTGGCTTCTTGGACCACTTAGGGTACTTCCCGTCCGCGAATCACTATTAAGAACTAGATTTAGACAAATCATTCCACTACAAATTTTCTTTACTATATAATTAAGTACCTCTATTTGAACCGAAAAATATCATTAAAATTACTCCTAGGAGCTTAAAAACATACACACATATCAAATTCGAATTGAGATAGTCATTAATTTCTTAAATTAAAATTTAAGATATAATTTTATTTTATAAAAGCAATACCCAGTAATTTGGATTACAGTTATCATCTAAATTAGTTAAATTGTAGATAGGAGATGTACTTCTGTTATATGGGAATTACTAATTATATTTTACAACTTGTTAACAGCCACTAAATACATCGAGATTTCAATATGTTATTCGACGTCAAAGTTTACCTTACTTTTGTAATATTTTATAATTATGTATGGATTAGCTAAAACAGATCATGGTTAATGTTCCCATTGTCCTCTATTATATTTAGGGTATATCTCACGGTGAGAATTACAGGGACCTTTAATATTTTTCTTTTTGGAAACCACCAAAGCGTACCCGACGCCGTTGGAGCAACGCCGAGTTATGTATTATTTTTACCACACTAAAATTCTACTGGTTTCCATATTGACAATAACAAAATTGTTTTTGCTTTTTGGGGAGTTTCTTAACGCACGCGGTTATTTAATGGACGAAACATTTATGATTGTCCTTTTGAAGCAAAAACCATCACTTTTTATTTGCTAATCGATATACAACATTAGTAAGTTTAGTTTCACGTATTTATTTCAATTTGTCAAAATTTTGAGATCGGTACTTTTCTGTCTCACTGTACAATATGTCGGAATATTTGCTGTACATTTTAAGCCCAGATGTTTTCTACCCGAGGTAGAAGGTTAAGCAATGAGCAATCTACTGTCTTCGCAAGCAATTGTTTGGCTTCTGTTTCGTCATAACAGCCTCAAGTCGTTTCTGGTTTCTGCATATAGGATTCAATATGTCATTGACGGCAAATTATAGGCTACGTAATCATAATTCACATTTGTTCTCGTAAATGTCTAACATTTACTCTCTAGTAGTTGTGTCAACTCAATATTATTTCTTAAGTTCTTGCAACATTCAATTAATACTATCCTTTGAATACATTAATATCTGGGCAAAGTTATCTAGTAGGTAAAAATATTGTTCGACTGTTTCCTTATAATATTTGTCATTTAGTTTATTCGAAGATATTTATACTCAATTGATGTCTTTTTTCTGTACATAGTCTCCAAGTTTCCTATTCCGAACTTTAATTGGAAATTATAAAACTGACTCCTTAGCTTATAAATGATTTTATATCTTAATGATAATGTTCGTTCTTGGCATGTAGCAATATAGAAAATTCTTTATTCGGAAATAGCTATGATAGTATGGTTAATGAAGCCTACTGATCGGCCTGGAGAAATAAATTATTTTAGTTCTACAGTAAACATACCAATAATATAAAATATCATGGAATGTTTGATTATTGAAATGGAAATCGAATGCAACAAAACGTATATAAATAAAGGCAATAAAAATAACTATAAAAGCGATATCGATAACGTCTAAACTATTTGTGCCAGATATTTGAAATTTGAACTCTTACGTCAATGTATCGTTAAACAAACATACCTTCATTAAAGGTAAGGCAATATGCATTCAGGAACAATAAATTCTATATAATTAGCCATTTATTTCTGTTTCGAATGTCGGAGAATGGCTTAAAATTACTTTTCATGTCTTTCATATTTATTTATAGATTATATCAAAAGCTTTTGGTTTCGTTTGTTATAAAAACTATTAGATAAAGTATAACACGACCACGTCTCGGCGTAATAAAATCTTACGAACGAACTTTCACAAATGCAGAATAAAATACGATTTTGAAAAATTGGAACAAACAAAGCTTGTTTGATTGTGTGAAGAAATTTAGAGCAAGGGGTATCACAAAGCACTACTTTAGATCCACTTCTATTCGGTGCTATTACACAGTCTACTAAATTAATAACTATGTGAAACGATTTGCTCGTAATCACAATACATTATTATTGCTGGCACATACAATCGCAAATATACAAGGCAATGAACACCAAATAAGCATATAATTTCGTCGTCAAGGTGACGCCACAGTTTAACAAACCGTATTCATAGAACAACTCTAACAATCATGTCTCACATCAATAATTTGGGGGGTCTTATATCCGTCAATTGTTGTGCTAATCGAATGAACGTTCACCCCACGCCAGACACAATAGCATACGATGCAAAATAATAAGCGGACAATCGCGTCAATTGATACTTTCATTGCAATAAAATCATGCAAATACGACCAAGGACGCAATGAACGTCTGAATCAAACGCACGCATTACGCGGTCAAACTTATTGTACGCTTATTGAGTGGGCACTCTATAAAGTGTATTGCAGAACACAATTGCTCATGCGGGCAAGACAATTCGTGAGACAAAATATTGTACAAGTTCTTTGTCCTTTAATTTATACGGCTTTATTATAATCATTTACATTTAATAAAGTATTATACTCTCTATTATACGGCTAATAAGATTTGGTTTAGATAGGACGATGGCCTTGGGAATCCGGTAGTACAGAAGACCCCAGGAGTACAAGTATATTTGTATTGTTTTCCCAACACTTCTGTTTTCTACGGCACTTGGACCCAGCTCGGCCTAGTGGAAGATAACTTGTACGTGTAATAAACAGTAACGAGGTAATTTCAAACCACAATTAAAACATTTGTTTTTGCCTGTATTCTTCCGTTGTTCGTTTTTATGAGATGTACAAAGTTTGCTATTAAGGAGAATACTATTAGCTGAACAGATAGAACTGATAACTATTCGAAATTTGATTATAACGATCACCTGGACGGCATTAGCCCTTCAGTTACGTCATTGTTTTATAATGCGAAATTGTGAGCTTGCCCTTAATTCCTCTAGCGCTGGCGACATCAAATAGGTAAAGAGCAAATTCCGCATAGTATACGTGCCATAATTCCGCAAAGGTCAGTCTACCAGTAGGTTATGGAAGCAATGTGATTCTATGTAAAACAAGATTTCCCGAATGGCTCCGTTTGCGTAGGTACATATCCGACTTTATTTTTTTAAGTAAAAAACTACCTTTGTTATTCTCTTTAATATTATCTGTACTTGCGTGGGAATCTTGACCAAATCGTTGTAGTAGCTCCCAACAGTTAATACAGTATATATAAAACAGTATATATTTAGCCATATAAAAAGTTTTATCTTGTTTAGTATTTATCTTTAGTATTTTGCAGTGGACGAAATGAAGGAAAATAATAAAGAAGAATATTTAAATTTAAAATTTCAAATTGATGTTTGACATTACACTCAAAAACACAGTTATTCATCAATCGGCTACCGTCAATAACTGTACGGAAAATATATTTATTTTGTGTGGTGGTCACGGGACCTTACGGAAGGTCCCGAAGGAAGGAGAAGTGGAAGAGCAATAGGCTGACCAGTCGGCAAACATTGTGCACGGAAGGAGGTATTTATATATATTTATCACCTGTTTCTATTGCCACTAGCAAGAGTTTAAACTGCTAATTTCGGACTAACCAGCAACCTAAAATTCATACATTAATATTTTTTGTCCTTCATTGTCTTCTGTACAGCGCACAGCGTAGAACAACATTTAATCTAAAAATACTAACAGACACTTTAATTCAATTTCATATATAGATGGCGTGCTCGAAACACAATTGCAGGTGAAACACACCTGGATCGGTGCCAACCGTGAATGTTTACTAAACAGATTGCCGACGAACGAAACAATTTTAGACTTATACAAACTGTTGTTCTTGAACAGCTACTTAAAAGGAACATCCGTTGAAAGTGGATAATCTTTCAGCTACGGTTTTAGTTACAACCTTGAATGTATTCCTATCTATTTAGCATTTACTTTTAGTTTTTTAATAAGAAGGTTGCCAGGTGGTAGAATCAATGTAGTTCGATCGGGGAAGTACCACCGTCACACCTATTTTTGCTACTTTATATTTATAATAAAAAAAATGAAGTAACAAACGAGCATGCAGCTCACCTAATTGTAAGCTGTTACTGCCACCCATGGACATCTGGGTGTGTAAATGCAACTGCATTTACACACCCTTTCACCGAAACGCAAGAACTGCTTCACGCTAGAAATAGGTGTGGTGTTAGTATTTCCCCGGTCGAACTATGTTCTACCACCTGGTATTAGCAACTTCTAATGCTTTAGTAAATGTATTTGTTATAAGAAATTGTTATTCGAGCGCTTAGTTACTTATGCCTTGTACTTGTTATAAGAAGTTGTACATCTTCAAGCGCTTTGTATGAAAGATGAGTCAAAGTGAGTACACATGCGAATTCCATACGAAAATTAGAGGATCAAAGGTCATTGTTCTCGCAAAACTCGCACGGTAATGATTATTCATAATAAGAATTTTATTTTGCCTCATACAAAAAGGATAACTTCCAACTCAAATTCATGCATAAAAGAAGTAAATAACTTACTCGCAAATAAATGAGTTAAACAAAAGTGTATGTTTTTCTCACTTTTGTTTAACTTATGAACTAAAACTTACGTAGTACATTTCAGAACGACGTAATTTAATAAAATATCCTACCTCTAATATTTGTATCTAACTTTACCTTGTAAGCATCTAGATTTTAACGGAACTTTAAAATTGAATCTATTAAATTTGACTTTAGACATTTAAGCGAAAGTTTATAAATAATCAATATTTCTTGAATAGCAGTATTATCATGTCAATATAACTTTGTATTTTTGAAAATATTTTCAAAGTCTTTGTTTCCATTTACAATGGCTAATTTTAAAACATAAACTGCCGAATCTAAGTCACTATGTACCTACTTCAACGGAATAAACAGCACATAGAGCTGGTTTTTTGCTTCCGTTCTGTTTTTGTTAATAACTGACTAACTACGAAAAATTTTGCAGACATTAAATCCAATTTTCGTGCGCTATGCTTGAAATTATCGGTTCACCGTAATTTGGCCTTGCTGTGGGTATTATTATGCAACGGTAGGTATACATAGGTAGTAGTTAACCGAGTCATTATTGCTCCTAGAAGAAGTGGACTTGATTGTCTCGTTTAGCTTTTTTGAGTAAGGAATAGATAAAGCGGCCCTCATTGCGTTCAGAATTTATTTATCTCGTTTAGCTTTTCAGTAAGAAATAGATATAGCGTTGATTGCGGTCAGAATTCGTCTTATAAAAACAGCGTATATTGTTTTTGTAGTGAAACTTCGTTTAAATCGTTTTGATTTGAAACTCCATGATACGAAAATACGGTACGAAAGATTGTTGGCGTTACAACTAGATGGCGTTATTCCCCTTTCTGAATCACGCTAACGATTTTAGTTCAAAACTTCTACAAGATTACAAGAGCTCTAGTTTGGAATATGCGAAATAATGTCTGAACATGAGCTACAGCTACATGATAACTCAATAGATTTTAGAAAAACATAAGTATTATCTATATCCCTTATTTTATATCTCGTAGACTTATCAGAAGATTTCTGCGGTATTTGAATCGCACACACACCCTTTTATTAATTATCGTTAAATGCTTTACCTGAATAATGTATGAATACGTACCTGAAGTACGTATTGTATTCATTTGTGTCTCGGTTGAGATTGTGATTTATATACATCAAGACTAGACGCATGTTCTACAACTACGGAACACCGGGAATATACTCGAATACATGACCACGATATCAAAATAATATTCAACAAGCAGTGTACATCATTGCCCTCAGTTCGAGTCTATTCAATTTCCTTTATTTTTCGCCTATACTTTGTACATTGCACCGTCACGATTTTGTTTTCGGCCATACCTTTAAGTATATGTACTTTCTAATGATGATCCGTATACGGAAACAATAAATGTTATCAGGAAACATAAAAACTCGTATTTAAAGCATTTATACTAACTGTGCCCTGCGGTATGCAATATATCGTGATGTTATATAACCTATAGGCTTCTTCAAGAAATGGACTATTCAACACAAAAATATTTTTTCAATTTGAAGCTATAGTTCCTGAAATTAGCGCGTTCGAGGAAACAAACAAACTCTATAGCTTTATAATAATAAAATAATTAAAAAATATATATTAATTATAGCGTGATATAGCCTATAGCCTGCCTCGATAAATGGACTATTCAACACAAAAATATTTTTTCAATTTGAACCAGTACTTTTTATGATTATCACGATCAACCAAAGAAACAAAATCTACAGCTCTATGATATTAAACAGTAAAATATTAATCATAGCGTGATGTTATAGGTTTAGCCTATAGCCTTTCACAATAAATGTGCTATTCAACACAAATATATTTTTTAATAAAAAAATTAGTTATATAGTACAGAATAAATATATTAATCCCAAACCCAATATATTTATTGCCAATCGCCAGACGGCGGTAATAATAACATTTTTAACAGTTAAAATGTAAAACGTTACTTGTACGAGTGCCAGCTAGGTAGACAGGTAATACGGTACGCGGGTGAGCCGGTAACATAATAAATAGTAATGTGCCATGTTTATTGAAGCGTTCAGCTTAAAATGGGTCTCGACGCCCTTGCGAGCACTCGCTCGCCATATTGAATGTCATTGAATTGTATCAATTTGTAGAGCAATTGGCAGCAACGCTTATTCTCGCTACAATTGGATTAATTCAGATATTGTTCTTATAAACGTTGGATTCTTATTCATTACGCTCGATGCTGGACTTCTTTGCGGAATAATCAAGTGGATACAGTTAATATTAACGCAATAACGCGAATAATTCCGGTTAATACAATAGCTGTTTTCACCCAACTGCGCACATGCGTAGATACTTACGCTCGAAAAACATTACCCTCCATCTGATGCATTCTGATAGAAATACAGACATAGGAGTAGTTTGTCGATTATGTTGCCGTCTCTTTTGCACATGTCCTGCAAAGGAATCGTTGTCCTTTTATCTTATCTCTGTGTTGTTGGCTGGTTAAGTATTACAAAACTTTGCTAAGACACAATCGTCCGTCTTTAAATTAAAAACATTATACTTAATTATAGGAATATATAGCTTTAAAGTAAAAAGAAAGAAAATTGTTAGTCTGTAAAGTCGGTTTACGAACGATAGTTTTACTACTCGTTCGCGCTAAGCTTGCCACATCGTGACGTCATTCATGTAGTAGCGTCCGCAAAGAAAACAAGTTTGAAAAATATATATTTATTTGTTGTTACGTATTAGATACATTTTTATTATAAAAATCAAAGAAATTAAATACGTTTTTCACATATTACGGTATTATAAATGAACAGGTTTTTTTTTTCATTAAAAAAAACGTCAACATCTTTAACTTCATAACGACAATCACTTCGTAAAGTCATTTCTTTACCCATAGTTCTAATACGGACAATAAACAAATATGTATCGCGAACACTGAGCAATATAAAGTTGCAGCATAAGTGATTATTTCACGCGTTTACGGCGATTACGTTGCCTTCGATACTTTTAGCACATTTTAGGGCGACTGAGAGGTGCGGTGAGG
>DWNE01003518.1:0-16561 GCA_018249875.1 Cecropterus toxeus
GATTGTGACACTTAAGTGAATGTTAAGTTTAGGTTTTATTACTGACGGGAAACTAGTTACGATTGAAGGACAAACTAAAATAATTTGATTATTTTCAGGATCCAGCACTGGACTCGTACACATTAGAACATGAGGCGAGGAAACTGGACAACACTCTCGCACACAGCCTGCCGCCGCTCAACGACAGTTTTGATTCCTCGAAATAAAATACAATAAGACGAATAAAGGAGCTAAAGCGAAACAGATTGTCATTGAAGGAAGCGAGTGTAATGGAAATGAAGGGGAAATTTAATGTTGCCGATTTTCACTTGGTGGTAAAAAATATTGACACAATTTTGCCGTTTTACGTAAAATCTGAGTTTTTTAATACTGATATCATTCATCATGAAGACATGATCTTTGCTTCCATCATTCCGACTTCGTAAGAATATTGTATTAAAGTTTAAAAAAAACTTTAGGTGCGTTGGGCACTTTTTGCATCTCAATAAGTGTGTGTGTGCGTCTTCCCATCGAAGAAACCATTGAACACGCGACACTGTTACCGTAACCGTATTTTTATATGTTGTGTATGTACGTTCATAGATACACATGTATATTGGGTTTTTTAATTTTTCAATTTTGTCGGCATTCCTCACGACTACTTCCGTGAATTTTCCCTCTTATCTTAGTAATAATTCTCAATTTATTATTTTAAGGTCACAAATTGTCAATACTGACCTCGGATCAGATTTTTATTATAATTATCACCAAGTGTATTTTTGGCAACCGCTGGATACGTTCATTCGTGCGTTAGTACGTGTAGTTTGGCGACCAGTAAGACGTTAGGAGGTTTTGAAGGAGATATATAAGCACGTTCGTCTTTTAGAAAGCACATGGGTTGTTCATAGACTTAATAATATGGAGATATATGTCATGTGGATACCTGAGAGTGCTAAATTGCATATTTATGTTTAATGTATTACTACGAAAAAATAGATAATGTTACTACACTCTAATTGACTGATGGCATCAATCAATCAACCCAGATTGGTTTCAGGAAATTTGGAATACTTCAAAAAGGAACTTTCTTACAACCAGACCTTAAACCAGATCACATCGGTTATAGGATTTGTATTCATTCGTTCATTCATTCATTTTAATTATTATAAATAACAATTTAGCACTCTAAGGTGGGGACGTTGAAAATATCTATTTGTAATTATTTATAAATGATGGTATTAGAGACCGACATTAGTTCTAATTCAAGTAGCCGAGATATTTCGAGGATTCTTAAAAAAATGTAATTTGAAATTTGAGAGATTTTTTTATTTTGAGATTTTTTTCTATCAATTTATATATAAATTATTGGATTACAGTATATACTAAGTTTCCTAGATTGTAAAATCAGTTTTTTGTTTCCTAAAAAGACTATGTGAAATTTATATTGATTTTTATAATCCTTATTTATTAAGTTGGAAAACAAAAAACCTAGTCTAGTCATTATTTTATAATATTGTTCTGCACCTTTCCTTGTTAATGGGGAGGAGGGTTCAAAATTCTTTGTATGAAGCGACATGAATGTGGTGGCGCCACTTTGTATGTGGAATTTAAAAACAACGAAATTCGATAGTTTTTTATTGAATATAATTTTAAGTAATTTTTTAGCCATTTATTCGTATCATATTATAGATGCCGCCTGCACTTCATGTGCCAAATTGTTATTAATATGGATATCATTCACATAAACAATAAATATAATGTATTTGTTGCTAAGTCAATGTCTGTAGCTCAAAAAAGCCTAGTCTCAAAAAATGGCGACCATCCTCCCCACTAATTAGGAATAAACACGTTCCTGAAATTCCGTCCAAAATGTAACAATTTTTTATAGTTTTCTAAGATTAAGGTTAGAGGTCCATAATTTTTACATTTTAATGTTATAGATCTAGGTAGTAGGTGTCGAGCTCGAATGAGTGTTGTTTTATATGCAGTAGGCATGCTTGTAAGCTGAACGGGACGTATGAAAACATCACTGATACAGGATCTGAAGCACTAAGAATTAGAAATGTTTATTGATTTTTTCCTGTATAAGGTGGTTACTGACGGAGAATACGTCAATGATTAAGTTCAAATGGAATTATATTGTCCATAATCACTCACGGCTCACTTATATATAAAGCGACCATGTTAGTCCTCGGGAGTAGCAACGCATATGTGATCGACTTCAGATAGAATCCCATTTTTATATATAAAGTAAAAAATCTGAAGTCCATGTTATATGTTACTTTACTAACTTTTAAAAGACGGCTACTAAATATTCGCTTTAACCGCTCGACCACGATAAGTTGATAGTTCTAAATTCGTTAGAATTTTTTAATACTCCATCGCCAAGTAGGGTGAAATGCCGCTGTCATAAATACACGTAAAATACATCAAAACTTCCGGATATCTAAATGTCTCATGCTAATTTTTTTCAATGCCAGGCTTGGTTGCAAGGCCGGTGGCGGACTCCGGAGTACTGAACATATTGTGATGCAATGTAAAAATTAAAAATATATACAATAAAAAAAAGATTAAACAATTCTCTTTTTTGTTTGCCAATCAACTTTCTTCTTTCTTTCGTATGATTTTTATATAATGATTATTGTTGAATTTCAGCACCACCAGACGAAAAGTAGTAAGACTAATTACATAATTTCTCTGTCAGTATTCACCTGTAATGTAAATTTTATATTAATATGTATGTATTAAACTGTCTGGTGACAGTAATATCAATATTTATAAATTTTATTTGCACATGCTTGCAAGATGTAAACTCTCCTTTAGAGGCATTTTTGGGGCTGTTATCATGGATTCATACAAGAAGGCATAGACAAAGATCTCGGCTATGTATGAAGATCAACAGAATATAAAAAAAAAACTGAACCCCTTAAGATATTTCGTGCCTGTCGGCTTACTTTCGTATGAGGCGACTATCTTAATCCTCGAGAGTAACAATGTGTGATTGACTTCATGTAAAACCATTGTTTTATATGGAGTGGCGTGCATATATACATGGCGGCAGTGACCAATTACCATCAGATAGAATGCATGCTTTTTCGTTATTTTATTCTTATTACGTTGCATAAACTTTAGTAACTATTAACTCATCCAGTTATAACTATTCATGATGCCATTAAAAAAGTTTGATTCCCTCGGGCTGTCTACAGGTACCTCAGTCCATTTTCTATCGCATGAATATCGGTCGCAGTGATCATTTTGTTATCCACAGTGAACATTGAAATAATTAAAATCATCAGAGACCCATTAGTTAAAAGATACATTAAATAATGTTATGACCAATGATATAAATTGCATGCTCAATTTTATTTCATTGTCAAAAAGTATAAATATCAGCCTATCGAGCAATATTTGTTCTACTCGTAAATGTAGAACGGCTCAGTATTACGGCTGTAAATTGACTTTAAAGTATTATATGTAATATACTTTGGTGAAAATTTGCTTATACTTTATCTTTATACTTTTCCAAGTTTAGCATATCCAACATATCTTACCTCGCTCGAATGTTGCACTACTGACGTAATCGAAATGCGGGAAATATTATCGTTAACTTATGGAATGCTTAAATTTCAGTAAAATTTTATAACATTGTGCTATTATATTATTATTATTACACTTTATTACTGTTTGGGGACTCCTGAAAAATTGTATAGTAAAATCTCTTTAAATTTCCCTATCTTTTAAATTGCTTGTAAGTGTAGCTTACGCCCGAACCAGTAAAACCCCATTAAGTAATAAATTACCAATAAATACCATTCTAATGTCCAAAGGTAAGACCAAAAACAATCATGTCACGTAACTGATTTGCACTTTTTAAGATAATTTAAAATACATTCGCCTATTCACGTTTTCTATACGGTAACAGCGTTTGCAACATTTTCAATTATTTATCAGTTCAGCGAATTGAATGGCATTTGATTATATTAGCCATTGATAAACAAATCGATCTAACCCTAGTTCCGTTGGTTCATTGTATTCCTAGTAGGGCATAAAATCTATAAATAAACCTAGCTTGTCACTATCGTAAATTGAACTTTAAGTATATAACGAATAGATAGCAGTTACAGAATTTAATGCAAAGAGAGAATTCCTTGCGGGGTATATGTTTAGTTAGTTTAGTTGGTGAGTAAATAAAAATAAACTACAAAACTATTGCAGTATGGTTGCGGTTTAAATGAGATATTTGTCTGATTCTATTGAATTTCTTTATAAAAAAGTGCAGATAATAGTATTGTTTGATTACATTTTACAATATTATATTTCGTGTCAGGCGCGTGACTCAGCTAGGTACATAACTTTATCAGTAATTCAACAATACCGGTTTTATTATTTTTTTAGCTTGTTTCAATGCTCTAAATAAAGCAAAATGTGGTTATCACATGTAAAAATACACGATCAGGGCCACTTGTAACTTCGTGTAAGATACAGAAAGCGTTAAGATTTAAGTCCTTTCAATTCGTTTAGGATGATAATGTTTATAATAATATTTATTTCCGACCCTGTGTGAACCAAAACTGGTTTGACACCTGAAGGGTTTTAATTCAAACCATATATAAATAAGATACTTAATAAGCTTGTTAAATTGAGTTATAGTAAATACTTTCAAATCTTAACGTCAATTAATGTATGCTCGTAAAATCCCCGAATTTTAACATGACATACGGCTTTCAAAAAAGTTCCCACGTAGAAATCATCTGTATTTTATATCATAACATAATAAAATATCAGCGCTTGCGCATCCTGGAACAATCGATTCCTACATTTAAGTTGTTTACGAGTGCCATAGGTACAACGCATTGTCCTTTGTACCTCCGTGTGACCTTATCTATGTATGGC
The DNA here is from genome assembly GCA_018249875.1 of Cecropterus toxeus. Taxonomy (NCBI): domain Eukaryota; kingdom Metazoa; phylum Arthropoda; class Insecta; order Lepidoptera; family Hesperiidae; genus Cecropterus; species Cecropterus toxeus. Next base: position 4,873 of record DWNE01003518.1, read on the forward strand.
GTAATATGTGATACATATTGGTGCAGTGTTTTGTTACGTTCAATTTCATAATAATATAATTGTTCATATTACTAGGAATCGCGTTGAATTTGAATTATAACGACTGCGCCTTTAACTCGACAGTTACTCGTACAGTACGGTACAGTTAACTCTTACAGTAAAGATTATAAGTAACAAAAGAACTTGCAGCTCATTTATGTAAATAACCACTGAATCCGATGATAAATTGTAATCAACCCCAATAGAATTATAGTTAGCAGTACTTTGATGTATTATCTAAGTCAACTACAAATGCCTTGGTACTTCTCAAGTCTCGTAAGCGTCTTGTATACCTACTTCTTAATCGGCAAATCAAAATTATATACCACTATTATTATAAGCCGGAAATAATTGTTGAGGTGCTGCTTTCAGAGTTAAACCAGGTTTCATACAATTGCGAACTGAGTGATTATACATTTATATATACGTTGTGTGATTATAGTCGCGTGTATTGCCCTGCATCGTTTTATCTTTTGTTACTTTACATGGTAATCTTCAATCCCGTTAGCTAGTGATATTTTTGACCATGTCGATAAGTCTGTTCAGCTCAGTCGAGAAATTATTCCATAAAAACCAGTTAACACTGTTACGAATTCACAAAAACCAGAAATGAATGTTGTTTCCTTTCATTTAGGACACAACTTAATATTTTTACGGAAGGAAAGTAAGGATGCGACTTAAGAAATTATATGTTCTCATCCTAACCTTTCATTATTTACAAAATATTTGTATGTTCTTTGTGAAAGTAGATACACAAAAAACTGTCATCTATTCATCTGCCTTTTGAGATAAATAATCTGCCTAATATAGGCCTCATAATTCACGCTGGTCTTTTAACTAGTGATTTCTGTCTCCAACTGTCTTTTTCAGGTTATACGTCTACCTGATAAGGGACGTCTGCCTTTGTTTGCCTAAATGTGGTCAAAAGTAATTAGCCAAAAATCTGAAATTCTTATAAAATAGACAAAATACTACCTTATTAGGCAAGAGCAGTGTCAATGTCACGATGTAAGGTGCGTGCAACACACGCGGATAATTTGCTCGCGAGTGAATCAGCGAGCGAGCGTCTCGGTGAGTCACGCGAAGTCAGCTGAGGTCAGTGCGAGCGAACCGGAAGCGTGTCGGAAGCTGATTGTTTTTGTCAATGACTCAACACTTCTCGCTAAAACGTAAACCTTACTTGGAAGTAGTGTAGTTTTTTCTTATATTGTCAACGTAGGGATGTATGTTGTGTTCTTGTGTACTCACTCAACTGTAATTGATCATTTATTCTGAAAAGGGTTTCTCGTGTATTCTTAAGTAGTCTTTGAGAAATTGGTTAACATGCCACTTTGCCATGGTTTGAAATCATCAAAAATCAACAGATGCTACTCGTTTTAGTTATTTTTGTTCTTAAAATTACAACGTTTAGTGTGTTTTAGTCCTATTAATTTATTTTGAAATTCCAATTTTATTTTCGACCTACTCTAACTCTAAAGACCGCCTGTTGTAATTTGCAACCCATTGTATGGGGTTTTGCCACCCAATCATGATAATGTCCCCTAATCTCCTGTGACATTGTTTAAAATTCTTATAAATATTTTCTATATATTTACTATAGAGATATGTTATATTTAAGTTTATCCGGAGTTGTCCCCACCTTACACAGTATGCTACTGAAAAAATAACGTAACTATAGCTGTGATTCCTACTCTTTCTCACGTGAGTTTCGACCCTTCCCCTCCTTAAATGGGTCACGTATTTAATAGATGCCCCCTTTGAAAGCGTTTACCACGTCACTATACCTAGCGCCTACCTTAGTTCTAATGGATTGGTCACTTTAGGCGCCAAGTCCCAGAAGCCGCCTAAATAATGAATAAAATCTACAAATTAGACAACTTAAGGTTTTGTAGAGTTCCAGTCACATCCTTACGTACAACTCTGGAATGGGAAGCAAGGGGGCGTCATAATTGAATCTCGCTCCATCCTAAAATTTGCCTCGGGCTGACACCAACTATACCACCTGTGCACTTAGGCCCTGAGGCAATGATGACTGAAACATTTTTCGATGAATTTACCACTTGAATTTGGTATTGTGTTATATTATAAATATTTTTATCACGTAGGCTGTATTGCTAAACATTAGTTGCATAAAGCCACAGAGCGATAATTAGTGGCGTATAAACCCAGCTGTACCTATATTTATGATTTATTAACGTGATGACGTACGTAATGATGCTCGTCATATGTTACTAATACTGACTATTATAAAGTCATAATTATTATAATCTAAGTAAAACAATAGCTTACGTGACTAGAATATACTTTTAGAAAATACACCTTGATTGTTTTCTATTTCAAAAGAACGAAACGAAATAAATATTTAACATAAGTAAAAATTACATTATTAGTATATTTAGTAACACTTGGAAGTAATGAAATATTCCAATTATGTATTAATGTGTGGTTTTACAGTTCAAACACCTATTTAGGCAATAAAGCCGTCGCGTTATCAAGTAATTCCTACGCATGATGCCTACTCAACCCGAAACTGGCCAAGTGCTTATTTAAAAAGTTATTGATATAATTATAAATGTAAAGGTGGACGCTTCACTATGATATTATGGCAGAGACCATTCTCTGCCGGCTACCTATATACCGGTGCAATTATTTCTTGCCCAAACTTGGGATCTAGACATAGGGTACGAATCCTAAGCACGTCTAATGTTATAAGTTTGTATTAAAAAAAGGTATATTTTAAAGAAACATAAAAGGGAACTCACATCTCTCGCTATCTCAAAGGTGTATAAAGTCGCACCAATCCACTGTAAACACACGTGGTCAACCATGTCTTCCCTTCTTTTTCTAACAGATCCTTGCCCGACTATTGGATAGTAATGGCATGATGGTGATCTTTTAGTATAAGATAGGCATACATCTAATCTTTTATGACTCAGTCTTTATTGTCGGAACCACTCAATCATATAAAGGAAATAATTTAATGATTCTTAACTGCTTATAAAAGCGGTTTGGTCTCGCTCCAATCAATGTGAAGATAATCTATTACAGCCAGTAGTCCATTCTTCTACACTTTTTTATTTACACGAATTGAATAATAATCAATATCAACTTAATATTTTATGTTGTTTTTCTGTGGGGGCGTTGCTTCAACATCGGGTTAAATATAGCGTGGAAGTAACCCGATTTTTTACTGCGTAACCAATTTTCACGGCGAATATGTTATTTCGTTTGTGATCTTAAATTTCACGGGACATACAAATGTAACAGTAAAATAGTGATATTCCTGTCGAACTATAAATAACACAAGCCAACTCCTATGGAAGATATGTCCAATTCGAACGTTTAAGTATTTCAAAAAAGATAAATTAATATAGATAAATATTGGCTTTGAATTTTTTTTATTTAGTTTTCCACAACTTTCAACTTTCTAATGCTAAGTGTGTATCGACAATATGAATGTAAAACCTCTAAACCGGCCGACTCAGGTCCCCCATCATGGACTAATTAGTCAATTGAGCATTCAACTATGAAATGTGGGTTGATGACAATGTGTGTCATTCATATTCAAATGTTTTTGTAAGTCGAACCGCCATGAAAGGTGTTTTAATGCGACCAAGTAACGAATCATTCCTAATATTAATTATGAATGTAATATGTGGATATATAAGGTATAATTCTGTTAGTATTACATTGACTAATTTTTGTTTCCCAATGTGTTGTTGTAATATTTGCCATGAATCATAAGGTATAAAAAGGATATATATTATTATTATACCTTTTCGTTGATGAAACAAAGAAAATTGTCACAATAGAATGCAGTCGATATACTACATCAAAGGGGTCAAGTCAAACAGGACAATGTATTTTAATGAAATAATAGCCGTGACCGTCTGCCACTATAGTGGGACATTGTCTCGGTTGAGAGTTGACCTCGGCCTCGGAGAGGGCTTTCTTTGAAGTGGGAATTGAGCGCCACTTAAGAATCTTCACTTGGGGGGTGGAATTGTATGGAAACATGAGTAGCGTAATGATATCTTCTCAGAATTGTTGAGTTGTTTTAATATGTTTTTGTAATATTTATATTTTATTGGCGGCCAAGCTTTGAGGATGCTCCGTCAGTTAATAATGAAGGTAAAAAAATCTAGTAAATAAATTCGGAATTCACAAATGAAACGTTACTCATAGTAATTTCTAGAATATAACTTATGTATTAAACTCTTCTCTATTTAATTGCTTTCGAATCGCTGTTGTTGTCTTCTTTTTGGTCTATAAAAGTATGTAAAAAATAACGTGTAAAATTTTCCATTCAACCCGTCGCCTACTTTCAGAGTGTAGCATACATAAGATACAAACATACGGAAGCTTATTTTTATGTATCAACATGTGGGTAGCAGTTTGAATAAATGCGAGCAATTTATAATTTTAGGTTGAGATATTTGCTTATTTTTCACCCGGAATTGAGTAGGATGGGAGGCAGATGTTATGTAAAAATATGGCGTAGGCGTGCTTCGCCCACATCCCATTTCTATCTTCCATGGCTTTTTGAAGTTTTCGGCTGGTTCCTGGAAACGCAAGCAATACCAACAAGCCAGAGAAAATAATTTAGAGCTAAACAATACTAATTCTTCATAACCATATCGATAGAACCTTGTACCCGAGAGCTACCTTGAATACGTACTCCTGTTTGTACTTTACATATAAGACCAAAAAACCTTGTAGATGGTGATTGGTACAAGGTCGTGTGAAGAATTTAATTGGTACACATTCGATAATTTTCTCGTTTTAACAAGCTATAATTACGATAGGTAAGTACATTACGGCAAATATTAAAAAAAGAGAAGAACTGAAAATTTACGGTTTCAATTATTTTAAATTAAATTACTTCAATTATTAGGTATTTCGTTCGAACCTATTTCAAGGAAAACACTTTTGTACGACAATGGCTTTGTTTGAACGATCGACGAATATTTAAATCACCGAAGGCCTCCGACAAGGTTCAGTTCAGTTCAGTTGACAAAAACATTAAAGGTGATACTTTTAACATTGATTAAAATTGCTGGTAAAATTGTAGGTCGAAGCCCAAACTACAAACTGCCATAGTAAATAATCCATAAAATGTCAAGAATTTATAGACATACACAGATACTTTATAATTTTTGCCCTTTATATCACGGCAGTCATTAGTTTTGAAAATATTTTTGTTCAGTTCTGCATAAATTAATTACAAGTCGGATTACCAATCTTTTTGAAATACGTAATTGTAATTCGTAAACAGTACGTAAATGCGAGTATATAAATCTGTAAATCCGTAGAATTTTATGTTATTTTCCTCGATTCATGTGAATTGTATGATAGCGAAGATGTAATGACGTCTCATACCTCATAGTGAGGTAAACATGTCATAGTAAATTATAATTAATGGGGCTAATTATTATTTTTTATTAAATCTGTGTGAATTGCATGTACTTAATCAGTCATAAATTTTGGACTTCGGGTTTCATACTTTCATATAAAATGTTAATTTAGTTTTTTACGGGTTAAACAAAAATAAGCTGAAACAGTTTTCATCATAATCATGTGTGAATGAACCATCTCTATAGTAATTATACTTGGTATTAAGGTATTAAGTATGCTTCATGAATTTGAAAATAAAATATAGTTTCTGTGGATTACGTAATACAAGTTTTGCATAGAACAGATGGAAACTATCGATTATAATGTAACTTAAATAAACGTTAAAATGAAAACAATGTCAGAAAAATCATGCCTGAGATTTAATTTTCTTGTATATTAAGTATCTGGAGTGAGAGTTGAGACTCCATGGTGAATAATATTCTGTCTTTGGTCTGCTGTTCTTGTGGCCCGCATGGAACATACTCCAATGGGCATGGGGTATCAACTATGTAGTTTAAAAGAATGGTCAGTTGGAGGTAAATCTGTCATCTGTTGATACAATCCCAATCGTTGCATTTTAGCTTAGACAGCTTAGCTAGTCATATTGTTAGTTTACAAACTATTGGTATTATTTTTTTAATTGGTTACATTCCAGACACTATAAAAGAATGTACCTTAGTGTGTGATGATTCCAATTTTAAAGTTTTTTTTTAATAAGTGTTTTTTTATATTTGATTCATATTTTCACGTTTCAAAAGTGAAACCAATCTGTGCATGATTTGTATACTTTTTATATTTATTTTAACACAAGTTATCTGTAATGTTATCGCATTTCCTCTAAATATGACAATTAGATAGGTATTACGAAAGCGCTTGTTTGGAATATAGGGAAACCTATCTACAAAGGCATGTGCGATAAGGCTGAACCTATCCACATTCGATCTAATAATATCTGCCCATATCGATGTTTGGTCTATACTGCGTACGTTCTTTATGAATGACCCCAAAACACATTATGCTAAATTAGAACGATAAGCGGTAACACTCCCCGGGTGCCTCGATAAGGAAGAATATGGATAGTTACTCGTATCTGTCGTTCGTGGATGTTTTTGTCTATTGCTATTGTATGTAGATACTATCTCCCACACGCTTTGTACGCGAGCATAAACGTTGATATTATGTACTTAATTAAGTTTTTGTGTAAACACGTCCCATGGTGGACTCGATCTATCTACGAGACCTTGTTTCACGTATGGGGCGTGTCTGTAGTCTTAGTGCAATGTAACGAAACACTTTATTTGCAATTTAATTACATAGGTACCTACGTGTTCTAGCCGCTTGGTCATAGTTCGTAGTTTGTAAGGCGTATTCTGTTCATTTTATTGGACTGTGTCAATTCTTATGTTACTAGAATGTCGACATACGCCCGCCACGTCACACTGCCATTATGTATTTTTTATCAAATTAGTCATATTCTACGAGGTGAGACACGTTTTATGAAACTTTTTACACTTGTCGAGTCAATAAAATAGTTGTAGATGGTAATTGGTTGTTTCAATTAATTGTATTCCATTAAAATTCCGGTCCAATTGTCGTCGAGTGACGCGCGGGTTGCCGGCGTGACTCAGATACGCTCCGGCCTCATTACACATCGCGCCGTGCAATAAGAACGCCCGTAAGACAAGAAAGAATACACATCCCAAACATTAATATTTAAAATTGGTTTTATTGATAAATTTGCAAAAAAAAAAGAAATTAATAGTTATTGTACATGTCGATTATTGATTGAAAAGATAAAAATATACAAGTTCACAATTTGCACGATATATATAAAAATATAATTCAACTCAGATCAAGTTGTTACCAATATCCTTGTGCAGTAAATCTTACATGTTAACAGAAATTACAATTGAGGAAACTTCTAATACCGTAACAATATTTGAACACCTAATATAATTATTACTTTAACAAAGATTTCCATAGTAGCAACACATAATTACGTTGGTAATTTACATTTAAATGAGCCTGTAATAATTAAACTTTTATTCATTTACAATAACGATATTTTTTTAGAGATTTTAATTTAATAGTAAGGGGTTACAGTCTGTTGAGTGGTGGTCTGCGGTGTTCAGAACAGCACAGAACATGCCACCACAGCACTGGACACTACAACTGGGGTGCGCTCACCTAAGGCTCACTAATTTGTTCAAAGGATACCAAATTCTAGTGTCGCAATACCAACTTTTCCTTCGATACATTTGAATTATATAACAAGACAATAATATATCTGAAAAAATTTAATGTATTCTTAATTATTAAACATTATACACTGGTTCAGGCCCGCTGGCACGAATCCAGGCCTCAACCGAGCCTGCACTTACCTCTCATACTAATTGTTCAGAAGTTAAAAGCCTACAGTACAATAATTACTTGTTGTGCTAAGTTCAGACAGTGAGATAACATTTATAAACAAAAACAAACTCGCACCATAAAATATCATTAACAACTGTAATATAATGTGCATAAAATTTATGACAATATGTCAATGTGCAACTTTGAAGATAACTAACAGAACTATAGGCAGGAGTATAGGACATTATAATACAATAATAACTGATAAATACATTGTCAACTGACGCTTACAAAGGAACAGATAATTATGCGAGACAACAGTACCGGCTCCAAATCTACTTCATTACGAGTTCATAATACAGACTGAGACTGTTTCACTGTCACAACCATTTATTTACACAAAAACTAGTCGAAATATATCACCTACCGACAAAACACATACTATCTAGACAATATGGTTACTATATTTGTGAAATGCAACATTTTTTGTGAATATCCACTACTAGTTACTTATATTTTAGCAAAAACGAAATGAGTGCCTAGCTTATGTGCTTACAATTTAATTGTAGTTTTTTTTCAAGCTTAACTTTCATGCATCATGAATACTAAGTAATAATATGCACTATGTTATGTTATATTTTTGTAAAAACTTAATATATTTTAATAAATGCATAGGTCCTACATTCAATAAAAATATGAGGTTGTATTTAGGATATAAAAATTATCTCCAAACCATTTCAAAATCACTACAATCATACAAATGCATACATAACGATATTTTTGACCATATAGTTCAAAACTGGAGATAACTAATCTTTGTTAAACCCCGTTGACAAGTGTTTCCTGTTTATTGTAATTGACTTGGACTGTATGAACTTAGCAGTGGTAATTAATACTTAAAATAACATTCTTTCGATTTTGGAGTAACTCTATAATAAAAATATTTATGAATAAAGTTGTCCAAAATTTAGATCTAATAATTATTTACATTATATTTTTTTAAGATTAATAGTGTTCTTATTTATATACCATTTAATAGTTTGAAAATAACATTCTAAAGAAGACACTAGAGAACATACTCCAAATCTAAGGCTTCTAGGTATATAAAGTTTTGATTAAACAACATTGTAACTTCTGAACAAAGCAGCATTCACACAACACATGGAATATCAGAGTGAAACATACACAGCATCAGATACTTCCTCAGTTCAAATACTAACATATTAACATGCAGACTGAGAGGTTCTAGTGTTCAATGCCTACAACCATGGTTAATGAATCCCATATTGTTATTCACAGGTTCTTAAATACCAATTCACAAAATCAATTTCCTTATGGAAATAACCTATTTCTCATTATTATTAAATATTGTTTCAATTCATTTTTAAAAAGCATAAATTTCATTTTGTGTTTTTAACTCCTTCCTAAGTTGGGTGATTTATCATTAACAAATATGAGTGCTTTTGACCATTTACCATCACAATTGTTAAAGTATTGATATCCAAGATTAACCTAAAATCTGAACTAAGTTCGGACAATCCGAAGCAAAATTGCAATGGATGTAGGCACCGAACTCTCCCCTAGTCATAATATGAACAGTCTTCTCAGAGTTGTGATGTCTGTGCATTTTCCACTCGACCTACGGCACTGGATCTTTATACAGCTCCACAAATGCACATTCTCGAAATGCTAAAGGTATTCGACAAGCAACATCGCTCACCCGATCTAGTTATCTTTTGGAACCATCGAGAGCCAAATCCGGGTACGAGAAGTCTTTCAAATTATTAAATATTTTATACCTAGACGTGTCGGAGGCGATTACAGGAGGACACAGCCCCCTCTTCCGGGCATCTTCCTGGGTTTCTTGTCTTCTTTCGGAGACTTCTTGTTGATCTGTCGCACTAGGTCGTAGAATACGTCGTTGACGCTGATTTTGGCCTTCGCGGAGGTCTCCATGAACGCGCAGTTGAAGTGGCGCGCGAGGTTCGTGCCCTGCTCCTTGCCGACCACGCGCTCCGCCTCCAGGTCGCACTTGTTGCCCACCAGCACCATCGGCACGTCGTCCTTGTCCTTCACCCGCAGGATCTGCTCCCGGAGGTCCTGCAGGTCATTGAACGTGGACTGTGCGGTGATCGAGTACACTAACACGAAACCTTGCCCGTTTTTCATATACAAATCTCTCATCGCCGTGAATTGCTCTGTGCCCGCCGTGTCCAAAATCTCCAACATACATTGTTGTCCGTCCACTTCCACTTGTTTCCGATAGCTGTCCTCTATGGTGGGGTCGTATTTCTCCACGAAGATGCCTTGTACGAATTGTACTGTCAGGGCGGACTTTCCCACGCCTCCGCTACCTAACACTACTATTTTGTATTCACGCATTATTAACTATTGTGTGTCACGTGATTTTATTCACTGAAATCAAATATCAAACTGCTAAGAAGCACATTAACTAGTCAGTTATTGCAAAAAAAACTTTTAACAAGTCAAACCGCCATGACACCGTTAACAGGGCGATGGCTCACTTTACTTTAGTTAACCGAGTATTGCCAGTTGCTGGTAGAATATATAAACGTAACCCGTAATAAATGAAACGTTAAACAGGAAAAATTCTCATTTATGATTCATGACATCATTGAAAAAAGAAAACCTAATTAGTAATTTATTTAACAAAGTAAATCATAGTCTCAAAGTAATAATATATCTTGTTTGTTGTCGTTTTATAACCAATGCAATCATATATTAACCTAAAACAAATTTCGAAGGCAGTACCAAAGTTTTATTTTTATTATTTAATAGAAAGTAAAAATGTTGGAAATAAGTTTACATGCATATTGTTATATTTATCGCATACAATTAACACTTTATACGGCTTGTAAAGGATGTACCATAGAGATTTGAATGCAATACTTATCTGTTGGTATTCTTATGTTCTGTGGGGCATCTAAATTATGGGCAATCGCTTTTAAAAAAAATGACATTCAAGAATTTTTCATAATAATGATTTCAAAAAGGACAAATTGTTTAATTTATTAAACAAAATATTTGTCGATGGTTATGATATTGTACAGTTACAAGTAATTTTTAATAGATGTATTGTGATGACAACTTAGTTCCGAATGCACCCCGGCATATCTTAATCTGTAGCCTGAATTGCTAAAATGTTGCTGATCGCTGTGATAAAACTTATATATTAATGTAAAGGTATATTTAGTAATAACATAATAAAATATTAAGAGCTGAATCAAAAAACGTGCTTTTGCAAATACAAACTGCATGCTTTTCACTGTAGTATGGATATCTTTATACATAAACTGTGTATGTTGTTTTTTTTTTTTAACTATCCAGTGCTTTTATAAAATAATTAATGGAAGCAATCTATTTTGTATGCATCCAAATTACAAATGTTTACCTTTTTTTAGAAATCACAAGCATATTTTGCATTAATATTTTTATTTAGTAAAATACGGTTTGAATTTTATACGTTACCAAATGACACGACTGAAATACGATTCACAACATAATATTACAAGTTTATACTATGGCAACTCTTGAATAGTATGAAAGATACAATTTAATAAATTTTAACTAGAGGGCAGCATCATCACAGCTCATAATGTTACGCGCTTCTAATTCAAACTTTTAAAAACAAAGACTTCAAGGCTGTGAGTTGTAATAATAAATTATTCAGTGACTGCAATTTATTATCATGTATGTTCTATGATTATAAAAATAATTTTGATGCATTTGAAGACGAACGTAGAATTTGTTGACTTTATCCCATTAATAAATTAAATGTATCTAAAGAGTAAATAGTACCTACGTTCTATTTGACGACCCGCGTGGCCGAGCGGTTACCATACCGGTCTGACGCGCAGTGGGTCCCGGGTTCGATTCCCGGCCA
>DWNE01003519.1:0-16560 GCA_018249875.1 Cecropterus toxeus
CAGCTGTGGCTGGTTCTGAAATTAGTTTGTAGCCTTTGTTAATTATTTAAAATCTTTAAATAACAGTCCTCGTCAATTACTAGAGTCATATTTATTTATGAGCTGTTAAGTATTTAAGACTTAAAATAGTAAACCTTTCAGGTTACACGAGATTATAATGAATTATGATAAGACAAACTATAAATATGAAAGCAAACAGAGGAAAGACGCCACTTTATAGGAGAACAGTAACAATGTTATCAAAATATAAATTTATGATAAACATTTGAATAGCTTTGTTTGTTACAAAAAAGTAAGGAATGTATGAGCACAAAAATGATGTGACTCAACCAAGCCTTTTTTGTTAAGACTTATGTTGACTCAATCAAATATAAGTGACACAGCTAGAATATTCGGGAAAATCGACTATATTTTATTCTTCGACTCTCCATATCTATAAGTAAGAAGAAATGAAACGTCTTTATTCTGTATAGACCTACGGGGGCACTTGCAAATGTCAGTTACACCTTTTCTTTTTACACTACCACCGAGTCGGAGTACGACCTCAACTCAGAAGATGTGACATGAGCCTCAACATTTTTGAATTTTTATTTTAAATAATGTTAGTGTATTTAGTTTGAAAATACACTAAGAATAGCCGCTTAATCCTCTTTATCTTTAATTTAAACATTTTATCAGTTGTAGTCGTGTTCCGATCCAGTGGTTTGTCCAAACCAAAAAATATTGTAACTGACAGTTTGTAAGTGCCTCCGTAGGCCTATGCATAATAAAGACATTTCATTTCAAACCAAACCTAAGTTGTTTGCTTTTTGGGATTCATAATGTCACCATTATTTAACTTTATAGTAAGGTATAATACTGTAGTTAGTATTAATTTACCATTATCTGCTTCAAGGATCTGATCTATTCTGGGATCCAGCTGCCGTTTTAATTTCGCTATCTCGACTTCCACTTCCTTAGAGGTCTCATCCACACGTCTGTAGAACGCTATTGCTTTGGCTGCTTCCTGTAAATGTATAACATTATTTGTTTTAGATTTTTTGTTATTAATTATTTTTGTTTTATATAAAAAGTGACATTAATATTACAATTCAAATTATAATTAAAATATGACATTATAGTATACCTTATCTCCACTATGAACTTTATTCAAATAAATAAACTAACTTTAAAGAAGATAAAAAATATAAAAGGAAAATTTAATTGTACGAAAAAATCAAAGTCCTCTCAATATTAAGGATTGTTAAAGATTCATCATTTACGGGATGTTTTGCTTATAAACCTGTAATAACAGCAGTGTCATTCGCTGCTATGTTCTGGTTTAAATGGTGTGGTTGGGGAGACATACCTATTCGGGGCGTTCCAACTAAGTCCTCAGAGGTAGCAACGCAATTGTGGATTACCTCAGCTAAAACTCTAATCTTATCTGGGGTTTACAGACGGCCACTAGCGGCAGTCACCATTTACCATCAGGTGGAGTGCATGCTCGTTCGCTACCTGTATATACATAAAAAAATATCTTACCTTGAGGATCTAGTGAAAGCTGATAGTTGGCTTTAAATGTCCTTACCATAGACTTCTGTTACCCAATCCAATATAAACCATACTTAAATTACAAAAATTCTATCAACTTGTATTTACCTTCTCTTTTCCAATCTTCAGCAAATATACCGGTGAATCTTCCAGCAAGGTCAACAGTAGGATATACACGATCGATATCGCCAAATGAACGTATACCACTTGGTAGTAAGTCAGATACCCTCCCAAGAGGTAGGAAAAGAGTAGACCGATGAAGAAGCAAGAGACAGTGGTGGACGTCAGAGCTCCTCTGATGGATTCGTGGCATATCTCGCCAATGTATATCGATGATATGGCTTGACCAGCCGCGCCAGCTCCCGCGAAGCCTATTGTAGCTATTACCAATGGTACATTTGTGGACACTGAGATGATGGCCCAGGTTATCTATAAGCAAAACAAGAGAAGGTATGGTTTAACCGGAGAGATACTACTGATACACTTATTTCTGGCATGAAACAGTTCTTACGTTTCGTTGGAAAGGCGCAGTTTCCGACTTACATTTATATGTGGAAAATATTTTAGTCTTCTTTTTTATTCCACTGAAATAGTAAACGAGCCTGCAGTCTGCCTAATGGTGACTAATATGTGGACTGGACTGGACGTTTGTGATTAACTTCATAATGATTCACAGGTTTTCTATGTACAGTAAGTCACAGATGCGTTGCTGCTGCTACTGAATTAATCTTCGAGAGAAGCAGCACATCTGCTATTGACTTTAGTCAGAACCCCTGTTGTATATGAAAATGTTTGGTACAAATGTCCATCTGTCACGTCGAAGTTAGTTTGATAATCAAACAGGATCTTTCACAAGTAATTGAAAATAGCTACCTTCCTGAAGTATACAAACGATATCGATGGGTACTACGTATAAGAACCAACTTACATACATTGCATCATCACTACCTTACAATAAACGTCTATCCTCCTTATATATACCACAATTTGTCAAGCTTAATTTTTTTGTCACTGGTCACACTTCATTTTTGCCTCATTAATCCATGCATCAATCAGCCTTTTAAAGTCCACTGCCGGACATACGCCTCCCCTAATGACGGTTTTATCCCGTTGTTACTTCCCACTATATCCAGGTACGAGGAAGTACTGCTATTCAAGACTACTAGCACTTACCACATTCGGCAACCCAAACAGCATCGCAGAGTACTTCCTCCCGAGTCTATCAACGATGAATCCACATGTAGGAGTGACTATCAGCCCTCCTATATTGGTCACGCTGCCGAGAAGAGACACTTCCCAAGTCGACAGCGGGTACGAGAGGACGGTTTCGTTCGACTTGAAGTTGCTGAGAGTGTATGACGGCCATGCATAGACGAACCCCGTTAAGAGCGTTAAACCGGCAACTGTAAATAAAATAGTGCGTGTTAAGTGCGTATTATACGATCTATACCCCAGAAGTATTACTTCTATAAAAAAAGAAACAAAATTTATTCAGAAATATCACTTCTGTAAAAAATTTAAAAAGGTAACCATAACCATAATCTTTATTTTCAATGTTTAGGTTACAATAATTTAGATTACATAAGATGGTTAAGAGGATGCCAAAAATTGAATATGCCGGTTAAGGCTTTGAATGAATGAATTGTAATAGCTAGACAGTTAAAATTTTCACAAAATATTAAGTTGTATAGTCTTGTATTTACTTTAAAAAATAAATAGTTAAATTAAGATAAAAAATATTTAAGGCTTGCTCTCATACAACAAACGTGATATTTTTGCAGATTTTTAGTAAGATTGTGTAGTTTTTTAGATAATAGTACCCTTCGTTCTCGAATGTAACTCGCAACTGGCTTGTTTTTCTATCACCGACTTTAGACTTATTTTTGAAGAAAAACTAAAAATTTGTAGACCGTTTCCCTTAAGGTATAACATTTCATTAAGTTACCTTAAGCTGGGTCAAGTTAATTCAAACGTATACCCTGGATGGACGCTACTAGTCTTGTACGATGAACTGCGTGAACTTAACGCCTATAAAAAGTACAACTTCAGAAACTCTGGTATGAAATTAAATAAAAGAAGTCGGTTAACAATGCAGTTACTCGTACTTCAGTTCAATTAAAGTCAAGTTAATTCAAGTTCAATTAAAAATTTCCTCTTTTTAACCGACTTCAAAAAAGATGGAGGTTCTCAATTCGACCGTATTTTTGTCGAGATCATAATTTTTCAATTTTAACCAGAAATTTAATACCGGACAGTAATAATGGTAAACTATAATCAAGAGAAGCGCCTGCTATAAAGTTGTCTGCATTTGACCGTTAAGTGACTTGACTTATAATCTAGGCGTAAGAAATGAACGACGGTTGATAGCGCCATTCGGAACATGTGCTTTTCTAGATTTTTTGACGCGATAACGTCTTATAAATCGAACACCGCCTGAACGCACGAAAAAGTGTCACATTCCGTCTGAGCCTGAGCGTGCAAACGAGAGCGCGGAAAAAATATTTGAATTAACGAGTGTAAATAAATGTTTATTTATCGAAACAATATAATTTTAATAATGATAATTCAGTGATAATAATTAAATTCAATTGATAAAAGTTTGCACATTTTCATCAATGTTTCCGTATGACAGAATCACATCCGTAAACGAATTATACAGACAACCATTTTTTTTAAATAAAAGTAACATAAATGGCTCATCGGTTGGTAAGTAGCAGGGTTGTTATAAATATTTGCATCCACAAATGCGGAATATTCGCATTAATTCAGACATATGCATCCGCATTTACATCCGCATCCGCATCCGCCACTAGTAGTCCGAACCACCCACTAAACAGTGAGGATGGTAAATATATTTTACATTTCTATAATTATTATAATACAACGTTTTATTAGCATTGTATTATTATGTATTTATATGTACTAGTCTTACGTCTAAGTGGCCAGATATCGAACCCGGAACACTCGCAGTATAAGAATGGGTTTACACGGCATTGGCATCAATATAAAGCTATAATTAGCGCGAGCGAGGGTTTCAAATTGTATTTTACGTTTTAAAGTCGTTCAACATCAGTTAAGCTCAGAACAATACGTCAAAATTTATGCGATTTGGCTTACAAATTCGGTAAGTATTCGATCACCGTATAGCTGTGTACCGCCACTGTTTTCGATACAAATTTGTCCTGCACAAAAACGTGCAGTATAACGCCGTGTGTAAAAATTCACTAACTTGATACCGCCGCTCCCGTCTGCACGAGCATCGCTGAAATCTTTAGTTTTTCACCCTCCATTTTAAGCACTATTTTAGTCCAAAATTATTTCCCTTAAGAAACTTACACCACGGAAAAGACTTTCCACTAAAACATGTTACGTGAATATGTCAGTAATGTTGGTATAACTTTATTTTATAATTCCTGCTTTTACGACGGATTATATTTTACAACCAGAGATGAGAGCATCAATTACGAGCACTGTCTCTCATTGCGTGCTCTATTTGATACGTAATGTTACCTAAACTAGTGTTCCATCCTGATTTGTCTTGAAAATTAATAAATGTAAAAAAAATAAAGGTATCTAACAAATTTGACGACCCGCGTGGCCGAGCGGTCACCATACCAGTCTGATGCGCAGTGGGTCCCGGGTTCGATTCCCGGCCAGACAGAAATATAAATGATGAGTTTAGATTTCTCTTCTGGGTTTGGGTGTTTGTGTATTCGTGTTTGACTTTATGTTTAGTTTAGTTTTAATAATATACTTTTTATTTTCATGAGGTATCACAAATGTGAATGTGTGACAAGGATGGGTGAAAAATTATGAAATTCGTGTGACGTAATTAATGGCCCCTTATTATGCTATTGTACTGATTTGCTATTTCAATAATAAAATAAAATCTATACTGACAAATGTCTTTATTCTATTGTGTATATATATTCATATAATGTCCCTCTCGTGTCGATACATATTGTTATCTAAAATTTATTTGTTAACTTGATAGTCGACTGATGACGTGGCTGAAACAAATGGATGCAATGACTTCTTGTTTCATTATATATATAAAATGTCACTGTAATTTTTTTTTATTCAACTGCGTCAAATGGAGGGTAATATTTTTTGGGCGTATGTATGTACATATGTCCATTTCTTTCGCGCGCTACGGTGCAAACGGCTTGACGGTTTGTGACATATGATATATCATTAGAATCGTTCCAGCGTGACATAGGATATATAATTTTTAAAAATAGGGCCTACAAGTAGGGGGAAAGAGGGGGAACGGTGCTTGTAATAATCACGACAATAAGAGTATCAAATGAAAGCTAGTAAGTAAAACGTAGAAAATGATCGTTTTAAGCAGGGTTTTTTGTTTTTTGGTTTTTACTTTTTTAGCAATGTCAAACATGTCATGCCAAACTCTAAACCTTCCTGTGGTAAGTGCATGAATTGATATTATTGTGTCAAAGTATATCTAATAGATTTTCCACTAAAATTACCAATTTGGGATGAATTTAGGACTTCTGTGGAACCACTGATTCTGCAAGAAAAGTCATTTTATTATAGCCTATGACATTAGTTCGAAACGTTTTCTTCTAAAATCTGTTTTATAGCAATAAATACGAAAACCTTTGAAAATTCTCTCATTCTGAGAGGAGACATGTGCCCATTAGTAGGATATCCATGAGTTGACAAGAAGAAACCGTCAATATTTTCGAAACGAAATTTAGTCTGTCATGAGCGTGGGCATAAAATCAACACAAAGATTAAACCCAAAAAATGCAAGTTGTTAGTGCCGTGCCCAAAGGTTTAAAACGGAATATATTACTAAGACGCCGCTGTCCGTCTGTCCGTCTTTCCCCTTATCCGTTTATCCGTCTCTCCGTCTATCCATTTATTCGTCTGCCCATCTGTCCATTTGTCCATCTGTCTATCTGTCTGTCTGCCTATCACCAAGCTGTATCTCATGAACCGTTATACCTAGAGATTTGAAATGTTCACAGATGATGTATTTCTGTTGCCGCTGTAACAAGACACAGGTACTAAAAACAGAATAAAATAAACATTTACAGTGGCACCCATACACATAACGTGATTTTTTTTGCTGTCATGTATAGACTTCATGATATGAAACAATTCGAGCGCGAGTTCGACTCACACTTGGACGATTTTTTATATTGTAATCAACTAATTAACTGATTATTAATTTACATGTAGTAAACAAACCTGCAAGATACGATGTACGTACAAAATGTTGAAATTAAGAAAAAGATAAACGGACGACATTTGGTGCATTCACCCTATATTACAATTAGCTCTGCAGATATTGCTCTCAATAAATCTCCGTAAACATTTAAGATAGCAACCGCCTCGTATTTATTTTCATAAGTACATTCACACACATCTGTAACATGTCTACTTGCTTTATAAGTATAATTGTCTATGTAAATAATTATAATTATTTCATTGACTATGTAGGTACTGTCCCTGTAGTACCGGGACGAGAACAGACCAACGGTATCCTCTGCCTGTTAAAAGGGGGGCTTCTAGGGTTGCGGGCGACGTTAGATGTAGTCTGGATTACGAAGAAATAAATAAAAAAAAGTTCGAACGGTGACCCCGGTGCGGTACGGTGGCATGTGTGGTCACATGCAGTCGAAAACACCAGAAGATATGGCGAGCGTTAATGCTCACCGGGAAAGAGCCAGAAAGGAACATCGTATTCGAGGTCAACGGTTGCATTCCGTTGGAGATGCCAGAGTTGGAAGATTCTGGCATCTCCAACGGATGCTCATGTGCTGAGGACGGCCACATGGGTTTTAGTGCGTTAAGAATCCCACATAACTTAACAATTTAAAGGAAACTAAAACGTTTTCAAACGAGTTACATTTTAACTTTTAAAATTCAATTTCATTTTATGCAACTTAAATTTTTAAACGCTTAAAGTACTTTTTACCTGACTGTACTTTATTTTATTCCAACGTGGCAGTTTGCGTTTAGTTAATCTGAGGAAATTCATATCTCAAAATCAAATAAAAACAAATTAAAAATGTTTAAAAAAGCAAAGATTACAATATTAATAATAGTGTTTGCTTTCACATAAATCTTAATCCATATGTCAATGAGAGTTCATTTTACAAAACATTACTCTTATTTTTATAAGAAAGCAAATGTCTTTTTTTTACCGACTTCGAAAAGCAGGTGGTTCTATGTTTGACTCTATGTATTTTTTTATGTATGTTCACCGATTTCTCCGCCATTTCTGGATTTTCAAAATTATTTTTATATTCAAAAGGGTATACTCCTGAGGTCCCATTTCCACCAAGTCAGGATCTGATGATGGGATCCCAGGGAAATCGAAAGCAACCCTAAATTTTTTTGGTTACATACTTTGAAAAATAATCGAGTTTCAACTTACTTATTTCAGTATGGTATTTTGCTTATAGAGTGGGTACTATGTTTTTGTAATCATATAGTACTTTCACGATCAACCCATTGTCATCCCACTGTTGGGCAAGGATCTTCTTTCAGAATGAGAGAGTTTTAGGCCATAGTCCATCGCGCTGGCCAAATACGAATTGGTAGAATGCACACCTTTTAGAACTCTTTGTTCTCATCTAGTTTAGTTGGCTTTTTTATAATATGGAACTACTTTCCATAGACATCTGTAGTCAACCCCAGATCAGTTCAGAATCTTACCTAACGTTAGCCACAGATCGGTTTCTACCCCTAAGGACTAAAATATAAACACACACACACGCGTATAAACACGCTTTCTACACTCATAGCCCTATACTACACACTAGGGTTTTCTTCTGTGTCGTGGGTGCCATGGACACACAAAGACGAATACACAAACATCCAGACCCGGAACAGAAATCTAAACTCATCATTCATATTTCTGTCTGGCCGAGAATCGAACCCGGGACCGTTTGCACCAGTATGGTGACCTCTACGCCACGCGGGTCGTCAATTGAAACGACTCGGATAAGTTTGTTCCCCTTATTACGTCTTTAAGACTAGAAGCCAGACATGCATACCACTACCGCTTATTAGACAGAAGTAGGTGGAGTGGTAGACATTCCGGAGTCGACCAAAAAAAATCTACCATCTTTATATACATAATTATTCTGTACGTGTGTATGTCATTGAACTCCTAAACGGCTGGACTGGTTTTAATGTTTTTTTTTGTCTTGAGGTTAATCCGAGAATGGTTCGCAATTCGGTTCAATTTAATTTAATAAAATGTTTAATTTCTTATTTATATTTAGAAAAAATTTACATGGGAAAACAAGGTGAAATTTAAAGAAAATGTGAAATTTAAATTTTTAATTAATTGATCTCAATTTAATATCATTTGTTTTTAATAATATGACATGTTTGTAATGTAATTGTGACGAATATTCATACAATCATTATATTTGTTGTTAGCTTAATCAATAACTTTGTAAATTTTGCATGCCTTGATCGGTGGAACTTGGCGGAACTAATAATTTAATAACAATTTTATACCCTTGTTCATGCAAATAAAAATATTTGATTTGATTTGACGATACTCTATTACCACTTTCATTACGTTAACAACTTAGTACATTGTAAACCATAGCGAGCAAACGATACGAATAACAGTTCCTAGAGTGGAAGTACCGCTCTCCACGACGGCAGAATGGTAAGTGAGCGCCGTTTACGCGTACCGCCCCTCCTAGGCTCTATTGTAGCACGAAGTTATCCGAGTGTCGATTCATCGCTTTGGTGCTGCCATCTGTCGAAACTCGTACCACGCTTCGTTTACCGTCGCAACTAACGACCATTTCCGAAATATATGAAGTTACAGACCCAGAAACGACATCTAAATTCAACATTCAGATGTCTATCTGGCCGGGGATCGAACCCGGAATCCACTGCGCGTTAGTGACATGGTGACCGCTCCGCCACGTGGGTCGTCAAAACATTACCCTTCTTCTGAGGCCTTCCGGTAAATATTTTTATTTTGACGAAGTAACCATTAAACTACAATTTTGACGGATTGTGAACTCAACAACTGCCCATGTAACCAAATAAATCATGCTTAAAACAAACGCCGCGCTTTTTAAAATAACTCGCTAACGCTACGGTATCCATACATGGGAGACTTTACGACATTTTCATTACATTTTCAGGGTTCCGTACCAAATGAATAAAAACAGGAGTCTATTATTAAGACTGCGATGCCCGTCTGCCCGTCTGTCTATCACCAATCTGTATCTCACGAACCGTTTAGCTAGAAAAAATGAAATTTTCTCAGAATATGTTTTTGTGTTGCCGTTATAACACGAAATACTAAAAGCAGAAGAAAATTATTTTTCAAAAAACGTTTTTTGCTAGATATTAATAACAGCAATAGCAATAGGTAGATGCATTAAATATTTACAGAATATTAAGTTGCACATTCAGTTCAAAAATAAATAATTAAATGAAAATAAAATAAATATTTCAGGGGGCTCCCATACAACAAACGCGTTTTTTCTGCTGTTTTTAAAGAAAATGGAACGGAACCCGTGGTGCGCGAGCCCGACTCGCACTTGGCCATTTTTTTATTTCTGTCACCCGTCGGCATATGTCATTATGAATTTGAATATGACCGTTTAACACGTGGTATACCTACTCAAATCCGCTGTTATGTTGTTGATGTATGTAGGTACTTGCCGACGCGATATAATTATATGACGTGTGACGAGATAGGTTATGTGTAGATTTGCCAGGTGGTAGAACCAGTGTAGTTCGACCGGGGAGGTACCACCGCCACACCTATTTCTAGTGAAGTAGTTCCCGCGTTTCGGTGGACGGGTGTAGTTGCCGGCTCGCTTTCATATGAGGCGACCATCTTAGCCCTCGGGAGTAGCAACGCATCTGTGATCGATTTCAGATTGGACCCCTGTGTCGTATGATGTTGTTTACAGTTGTTAACATATACAGTGTCCTACAGTGTCACCCGTTACTATATAAGAGAAAAAAGAGCAAACCAACAACCATTTTTTTATAACATCATCAGTTACAATATTTTCTTAC
The DNA here is from genome assembly GCA_018249875.1 of Cecropterus toxeus. Lineage (NCBI taxonomy): Eukaryota > Metazoa > Arthropoda > Insecta > Lepidoptera > Hesperiidae > Cecropterus > Cecropterus toxeus. The sequence goes on from DWNE01003519.1 coordinate 10,570, forward strand.
ATTACCGTCGGATCGAAACGCGACCTCAACTGAAAAGATACGGCAAGAAACTCAGCGGGTTTGTCTTTTTTGATTGTATAATATCTTTTTTTACTTTTTTTAATTATTTGTTTTTACATAGCAATGAAAGATAGCTCCAGTATCTTGCCTTAAATATGATTAAACATGAGGCTGAGGCAAGTGTAGCGTACACTTTAACAATCAATTAACCATTCAAATATACACTATTGCTCAGTTCCAAGCTACTTTGTCTTCTATGTACTGACCAATTTTATAATATGCTTTACGGCAAAGTTTGATTTTTATCTGTGCTTTGAACTTACTAATTGACAAATTTCTGATTTCCATAGGAGGTTTATTATTAAAGCGTTTACATTGACCCATAGCTACGCTTAACAAAGCATGTTATATAGCTTTATAATCTATACCCTTCCTCAATTAATGGACTATTAATCGCAATAATATTTTTTCAATTCGAATTAGTATTCTGAGATTAGCGCGTTCGAGCTAACAAACAAACTCTTCAAATTAAACTACACCTACAATTTTAAATTAAAATAATAATTATTATTATAATAATATAAGTATATATAAATACATCACCATTATAAAGCGAATAAAACATCGGCGTAGCTAGTATACACATAGATATTGAAAGATGTAAAGAAGATTAATTTTAATTAAATTCGAGTTAATTATGTCACCCTTTTGTTATATATCCAGTGCATGGAAATGACAGCGGAGACAAAGGCTGTAATTATCACTTTTTGTCACACATTTAATTAAAAGGCGCAATAGCAAGAATACCTAAACCTGACTTACCTGATGGTAAGTAGTCACCGTCGCCTATGGACATTTGCATCACCAGGGGAGTCGCCAATCCATCGCTGGCTTTGAAGGAGAACTCTTTTTACACCTTTTTTTAAGAACTCCATGTCATAGCGCACCGGGAATACCTCGGACGTGTAAGGTCCGTGGCAAAAACGAGCGTGCAAACCGAACCGTAGAGGACCGCCACGAGTCCAGCTGGTGTGGATGGAACTTCAACCTTCGGCGAGTGGTGCGGTGGAGGAAAGGTGACACCAGGTCAAAAAGAAGAAGAAAATGTTGAATGATACTAAATCTTACTAATATTATGAATGCCAAAGTTTGAGAATATGTGTTTTTACAATAAAGACATTTCATTTTATTTCAAATCTGAATAAGAGCAGCATAGTGGACAATTACAGGCCTCTGCCAGTTGCCAGTTTAATCCACGCCCAGCAAAACTACGCACGTAATCTCCAAAGTATTTGAACATTGGCCTATAAAACCAATGGTGCCCGGGAATCAAACCCGAATCCTTCTGAAATTGGATAAATTTTATACCGGATGCACGCTCGTTTTTACCATGGACGTGCAAAACGTAGACATGGGGCTCTTCAAAAAACGCGAAATCTCTGTTGTTGCAAATGTCCTTAGGTGACGGTTACTACTTCCCATCAGGTTGCCCGTCTGCCTTATCGTTGGGTTTAAGTATAAAAAATACCATTTTTCTATTGCACCTCATTATAACCTAAATAATTGAATAGTTAACAAGAGTGCATACATTTGTTACTCGCTAGCATGCCATAAAAACTATTGCAGCTACCTAATTAATCTTGCAGTTAAACAGTTAGTTCAACTGTCACCAACATTCTACTGCAGTAATTTAATGCGCTAAGCGTCTTACGTGAGGGCCCCTAAACATTCGCTTGAAGTGTTTTTGAAGGCCACGAAATAATCATAACACGCGTTACTTCAAGGCCACTAAACATTTACTTCAAGCGTTACATCATAGCCCGTAAAAAAAATGCATCAAGCGTTCCTCCTGAGCCATCAAACATTATTTTCAAATGTTACTTAAGAGCCACGAAACAATTGCTTCAAGTGGTACTACAGGGCCACTTAACATTCAATTCAAGCGTTACTTAAGGGCCCGAAAACATTTGCTTGACGTTACAAGCGACAGCGTTAAGCAAATGTCCGCAAATTTTGCTACAATATACAGACATGACCTTATCAGATATATATGACATATACATTTATTTTTAACGCTTACGCACCGAGCGGAATACGCTTGATGTAAAGTTTCGTAGCCACAATATTTTCGCAGTCAACACCACAAAATTTCGGTTTAAATTGTTGAGAAATTTGCCAAAATATATGTAGGTGGTTTTTGGAAAATTTGTCAACATTGTACATTTTGTTTTACGTGGCGTGTTTAACGAATGTTTCGTGGCCGAACAGTTGCGGAGTCAACATTAATAAATGCTTGCAAGTGTTTTGTAGACTTCAACGGCTGTGATATAAAATATTCCTCAAAGCTTATTTTTACCTTATTTTCTTGTAATGTAGGAACCGAGCATGCAGTCCATTTGATGGTAAGTGGCAACTGCTGCTGAAGAGATTAAAAACCGCCCCAGGTGGTATTGGAGTCTTAACTGCAGTTGACCACAGATGCGTTGCTACCCTTTCGGACTGAGTTGGAATGCCTCCGAAAGTATTACCTTATAACCACTTCAACACTAATATAGCAGCATTGACATTCTTATTAGACATAAATATTTAGATATTTAATACGAGTATTTTTAACGCTACTCGTGGAAACTCCGGGATAAAAATTCCTATATCGAAATTCATTATTGTGTAAAAGTTTAAGGGCCACTGCAGTGCTACTTTTAGGAAAATAGACACGGCGATAAGATGCTACTCTCCGAATTCCTATGAAAAACGGAAACCAACTACTTTTGTACTTACGTGGAGCAACTGAACCCAAAAAACCGTCCAAATGCGAGTCGGACTCGCGGCGAATGGTTCCATAGCGTTATCATTTCATTTCACAAATCTTGAAGAGAAGAAAAAATGATAAATACATTTGAACAGTTTTCCAACTACCAACATAAGTGTGTTTTTCATAGTGTTTGTATGAATTACAAAGTTATGTTATGCGGTTTTTGAAAAATCTATAAGGGTTCCCATTTTTGGTACGAAACCCTTAAAACGCGAAGGAGCATTGATGCAGTCGTTAAAACGCGCATTTTCGATACCAGGATCGAACGCAATAAATCGTCAAAACCTGATACTGAGCAGCATTGATGCAATTATCGAAACACCAGTCGTCCTGTCAAATGTAGCATTTCTGTTTGTACTTTTAAGGATACCACGCAAATAATCACTACTTCACCCGGTGGTAGAACCATTAAAATTCGGCCTGGAAGATACCACCGCAACACATATTTTTGCGTTTTGAAGCCGGCTCACTTATATATTCTATATGACGTTGCTTACAGATTTCAATGGCAGCAGGCACCACTTACCATCCGGTGGGCTGCATGCTCGTTTGCAAATTCAATGTAATAAAAATAAAAAAACATATTTCATTAAAAACAATATTTTTAAGCTGATTTAAATTAAAATTCATGCTTTAAACAGCGGGCCAGAATAGCCCCGGACATAATCCTTATTCACGTCATAGAAGAAATCCCAGAACGTCAAACGCTGGTGGAAGGGTCGTGTCGACATCACCATTGGCATGGTTAGGTTTAGGTAATTGAGACTGGTGTTAATGACCGGTAGCCACCTGACTGGTAGCAGATCAGTGGTCGTTGGTGTTGGGTCGCTGAAAAGAGAAGAACAATGATTAGAAGAATGTAGTATTGCTGACGAACGTGTTGTGGATACGATTCTAAACAGTGAAGTTTTTTTATGTATAAAATCCCAAGTAATAATATTCTTAGATTAAATTATTTTAACTCAAAATAGTAGGAGGAAGTCTAATAGTGGTTGTCTTCGAAATTTATGGTCAGCTACTTTCTGTTTTTTTTTCTCATTCTATGAGGAAGTCGGGAGTTCCTAAGGAAATTGATTCCAAAATTCGTCGAAAAATTGACATACATTAAAGTAAGAAACTGCGGCTTCAAAAGTTGTATTGCGAAACACCTATCTGTGAAGGAATATAAAACTTACCCATATTTCGCGAAATTAGTCCAGAGCGTAGTGATTCTATCGATGATGATCTGATCGTTGGCAGTGGGGGTGTCTGTGAAAAAGGGTACGTCGAAAAGGTAGCCGAGTTCATCAGCGTGAGACGCCCCGCCCCCCTCAGTAATGTTCATCATATTCCTCATCATGTTTCGACCACCGAGGTAAGAGAATACGTAGTGGTACGCCACTCCATCGTGCGCCAAGTATTTCGCCAATGATCGCTGTGTTGGATGCACGAAGGTGAAGTCGGAGTCGAAATCGGTCACAGCCTGCCTCATCTTCGCGCTGATGGGTTCGTCGCCTAAGTAGAATCGGCGTAGGTATGCCTTCATCGCGTCGTAGGTTTCGTTGAAAGTAAAACCGAGGTTAATACTGTAGTTGAACACGTCTAACGTTTTGAATTGTTCTTCTGGCATTGTACCGTATGTCATTAACCTCTCGTCATCATTATAACCGGCCATTATAGGGATAGTCTTAGGAATGGGTGTGTTAACTGGATGACGAGTCATGAAGTTGTTGGCGCCAGGGAGCGATTTCTCGACGCACGGCACAAATCTCAACGAGAGACGCAAAGTAGCTTCTATTACTCTCGACGCTGTTTGGTTGGACAGAAATACCAGTGCTTCGTCCAGTTTGTCCGTTTCTAAGCCTAACAATTTGCTGATTTTAAAAGGCACGTCCAAGTCCGGTTCTTCAACACCCCATGGGCATAATGATGTACCGCTTTGGAGTATAACTTTCTGAAATAGACCCTCTTCTGCGAACAACAGCTGCAAATCAACTGACACGCCTCCTGCACTGTCGCCAAAGATGGTAATGTTATCAACGTCACCACCGAAGTTCTTGATATTGTTCTTGACCCACCTCAAAGCCAGCAACTGGTCCTTAAGCCCCTGGTTGCCTGGTACTTCTGGCGTGTGTAGGCACATGAAGCCGTACACAGACAGCCTGTAATGGAAGGACACGTAGATAACATCGTGGCGGACCAAATATTTCGGTCCAAAGTTGCTTTTCGCCGACGTGCCCATGATGAATCGGCCGCCGTGAATGTAGACTAAAACCGGCAGAGGTCCGTTCGCGTTTCTTGGTACGTAAATGTTCATTTGGAGACAATCCAAGGAACCCTCGATTCGACCTTGGTTGAATTGCGGACACCTCACGCTGTCCGTGAAAGCGTTAAAAATTCCATTGAAAGGTGGATGTGGGATCGCCGCCTGAAAAAAATATATTACGTTATTAATATTCAGTATCATTTTTTTTAATATTGAAAAAGCAAAGCAGCATCCAGTTTACTTAGTGGTAAATGGTTACTGCTGCCCGTAGACATCTGTGAGTAACTTAATATAGAAAAGGGGTTCTAACTGAAATCAGTCCCAGATACTACTATACTATTCCCGTGCAGTAAGATGGTCGTCTCATATAAAGGTGAGTCGAACTATCTGTGTACCAAATGTTATTAGAATTCAATAAGTAGTTCTTGCGGGAAGAAGCAACAAACATAGGAGTACATAAATCCTCACAATTCGTCATTATCATGTTTGTAAGATTATCTGCATTTTGTTTTGTGTTTCCGAAGTTACAAGAAAAAAATGTTTAACTAAAGACAGTAACAATAAGTACATTATTTAACAAATAGCTTTTGATAGAATTATATTCCAACTAACTTTAATACATTCACGTCTTATTGTCCGTTTTTTAACCGACTTCCAAAAGGAGGAGGTACTCAATTCGTCTGTATTTTTTTTAATGTTTGATACATCGAAAGTTTTAGTTAGAGTGGACCGATTTTAACATTTTTTTTTATTTGAAAGGTGTTGCTTACAGTTGGGTCCCATTTTAATTTGGTTCACTTCTGACAAGGGCATCCATGAGAAAAACATATAAGTCTTAAATTTGCATAAAGGATGTACTCGACAAATGGAGAAATAACTCAGCTTCTACTGATCCGATTCTCATGAAACTTGGAATGAACATTAGGTATGAAGG
>DWNE01003520.1:0-16555 GCA_018249875.1 Cecropterus toxeus
CCAAATTTTACGAACGCGTCTATACATTAATTTTAGAACAAGCATGTCACAATATAAGCATAATTGTTAAATTATTTATTGTTTTGGTTATTATTATTATTTGCTTATGTACAATTGATCATTGTTATTTTAATTTGAAAATAAAATATAAAAATATTAAAGCATTTCATATGGTATTTACTAAAAGAATTATATTTTTGTCTACATGTTATGTTTCGTCAATAAAATACTATATGTTTTGTATGTGTATTATATTTTATAGCCTATTTTGAAATCAGCAACGTAATGCTAATTAATTGCTATTATTAAAAAGAAATAGGTGTGGCGGCATTACCCCTAGAGTCGATTCTCGCAAGGTTCTTTTAACATTTCTACCTTTACGCTTTCAAAGTTTTAAATATGTATTTAAGTATAAGACTCGTCCAGTGCTTTTCAAACATTATAAAAGCTAAATCTTTATAGCATGTAATAATAGTTCTCGACCCCCTAACATCCGCTGTTTTTAAATTAGTCATCAGTAAATCTGTGCTCTTATTACGAATTTATTACCTTTTTCTCTAAACAATCATTGTGTACGTTTTCACCCATACTTTGTTGTATGTTCTCGCAACGAATCTTCATTTGGAAACATTTATTCATTACAAAATATTACTATGCAATCGTAATTTCAGCATAAATTATTTATTTGTAAGATTTATAAGTTTTAATATTTTTATTTTATTTTTCTACAATATTTTTATTAGTTTACCTATTGATTTTCGGGACATTCAGTGTCCCACTGAAATCAGAAACCTTGGCATCACTACCCTCGACCCCTAATGCGAGAGGTTATTCAAACCACGACAAGGGCACGCCATCATGCCATGTATAGCATGTACATATGTACTCGTATGTGTATAAGGCATTTAATTACAATATCGAACCCACTCGCGTGTTCGTATTGTATAGGACAGATTTCATTTAATAAGGTACTATTATGCTTTTATTACGCTAACTATGCCGTTTGCTATGATAAATTGGTAATTTAACGATGCGGCGTCTGTCTGTTAGATCCACAGCAACATGGTGTAATAAAACAAAAATATCTCTAAGATTTTGTGGAAAATAAATCGTGACATTCATTTACTTATAATATTAATAAGACTAGCAGTGTTCCATGTTTTTGCCTGCGGATGCAGGCACATGCGCAAAATATGACCTAAAACCATTAAGTAAACTTAGTAATTACGAGAAACAAAAATTCTAAAATCATGTTAATTTCATATACTTGTCCGATAAGCATTTTTATGATTTTTTGCATATACATATATGATTGTAAAGACATGCGGAAATTCAATTGTTATGATGTGTAAGGACGTGGTATATTTACAAAATTGTTCACATAAAACACGAGCTGTGTGATTACGTTGTATTATGAAATAGTGGTTGCGTTGATTGTAAACAGGAATCGCGAGATCCACCGCGCTCAAAACCGCAACCGCGCGTTTTCTATATACCTAAACATTGATTTAGCATTAGTACTTTGCAATGAATGGCAAAAACTTATGTTTTTTTTTTCCAGGGGGAAACTTTCAAAAGGTACCCGACACCGTGGGAGCGACGCCGGGTCTTGTGGAATTAAAGGCCCCTTTTAGTCGCCTCTTATGACAGGCAAAGGATACCGTAGCACTATTCTGGTCCCGATACTATAGGGACAAAAAACGATTGTTTTGAGGAAACGTCATATAGTTGTAATAAGGGCACTGCCCGTTACGAGACAGCGTGGGAAGAACATCGTGTCAGAAAGCGCGCACGAGCCCATAGCGTTGTATGGAATGTCTTATTTAATTCTCTTACTTCTCTCCATCCTTTTACTTCATTGCATCTCTGTCACTTTTTAAGAGCGATTTGGCATTCTCAAATGAAATAACAAAATCACATCGAACCTCATTGAGGTTCGATGTGATCATAGTACTGGTATTGACCAGCACTTACGCACTTCTGGAAGAGCTTCGGTGCCGTCCATGGTTATCCGAGGCCAGCCGCTGTTCGTGCATAAAAGCGTGGATTTGAGTGCCGGCGGAAACTATTAGATTGCTTGATTGATATCTACCCTTTAAGTATAGAACCCACAACATCAAAGGTAAAAATAAGACCGCTGTTTACCTCCGAAATGTGTTATTAAAGAATTTCCGTTTATTTTGTTAACGTAGTCTTGAATCATTGAATCTGCTAAAATAATATTTTCAGCGATATTTTCATATTTAACGTACGAATAACTTGCAAGTGGCATTTTAAATTAGTCGTCAGAGGTTACTTATCCCGAAAGGACTCCTTTCGGCCACATCAGCTCTACTATTGTATCTTTCATCTTATTTGTAACGCTTAAATCTTTGAAATCGGATATTCGAGATGGAACTTATGTTACTTTGAGTCTTCAAAGGGATCCATCCTACGTGAATCCATATTTTTGACATCCCACACACAAACTAACTTTACCATTGACTAAGTTTTGAAATGCAAACCTGAATACATAATACGTGTATTTATTGTTGAGGCCCACGCCGCCACGTATACTACAGCTTTTTATAGAGTTGCAATTCGTCATTCCATAGGTATTCCATCGACCTTTATTCATAAGATACCATCTCGTTAACGAAGAACTACACAGTACTTCGTTTTAAATTGACGCATCGGTTTTTTGCTATTTGTTTTTTGGAACAAAAGTCCTTGTAGCTTGCGGCAGGTAATGAAAAGTAATAAAAAAAATTAGTAAGATAACAGCGTTATGCCACCCGTATGCACTTCCTCTCTCGTGTTATCGTACATGGCTGGTTGTACCTCAAAACTAAACATATGGAAATCATACAACTTTTCCTCATAACAAAAACTGCTCATGCCTTTGAGAGTTCTGTATCAAACGGCCTAAACTGGATTAATTACTAAGCCGTTATCTGTCCGTCTGTCACTGGACTCCATTCAATAACTGTAACACTTATCGCAACATTCCTCTGACAATCAATCCCATGTCTTTTTCTGGACCCTAGACAATGTGTCTGCAATATTTCATGATGATCGGTTCCGTGATAGAGGCGCGAAAGCGTTACAAACAAGCAAATAAAAACACAATCGCATCTATGATAATAAAATACTAGTTAGGTTAGGTTAAAATATTAGTGACGCTAGGTAAAATATAGTTCTCCGGTGGCGTTCCGTTGGAGATCCCGGAATCCTCTTTGTAATGCCGAGGACGACCACCGGGGGGGTTTTAGTGCGGTAAAAATCCCACATAACCCGTCGTCGCTCCCACGGCGTTGGGTACCTTTTGAAGGTTTCCCCCTCGAAAACAAAAAAAAAAAAGGTAAAATATAGTTAGTATCGTAATCCCAATATTACTGTCTGTCTTTTTAGTACCAAGGAGCTTATTGAGATTATTTTATGGTCGCCTCACGAGACACTTTCCTATGAAGCGACCATCTTAATCCTCGGGGATAATAACGTATCAGTGTATGACTCAATTAGACCCTCTGTTCTAAATGAAGTTAGCTTCACACATTCACATTTCAATTTTAAATGAGAACGCTAAGAAGTAGCAAAATTTTGATAGCACATATAAAGTTAAAAAAAAATTCTATTCGAACTGTCCTAATCTCTTTTCGTGTATCTCCAACGGTCAATTTTGTTATGTACCGTATCGAAGCACTGGTACTTCGCATAAAATTTAATTTTCTATTCGAAAGGCTTAATCTCATTTTGTGTATCTCCAACGGTCAATATTGTTATGTCCCGTATCGAAACACTGGTACTTCGCCTAAAATTTAATTTTCTATTCGAAAGGTCCTAATCTCATTTTGTGTATCTCCAACGGTCAATATTGTTATGTACCGTATCGAAGCACTGGTACTTCGCTTAAAATTTTTCTATTCGAAAGGTCCTAATCTCATTTCGTGTATCTCCAACGGTCAATATTGTTATGTCCCGTATCGAAGCACTGGTACTTCGCACCCGTAGTACAAGTACTTTAGTTGTACATAAATTAAAATTCCATAGCGAAGCTTTTATGCCTTACGTATATTCACTTAGTCATAATGGAAAAATTCATTGTAGCGATCGCGCATCGCAATATCTACTAGCAAAACCATACACACCATTGTTATAGTAACAAGTCATTAAAATAATGAATTTAATAAATACTCACTTGACTACTTTATGAGTATATAAGGAAATACGATATCAACGGAGCTTTGTATATTTTGAAGAATCTGAAAATAAAGTTTACGTTTTCGTTCGTATGTATCTCCATGCAGTCCACCTGACGGTGACTGGCAACTGCCGTTTTTATACAATGCTGCTCCGATTACAATATAATTTTAGGAAGATCATAAATCCGTTGCTGCCTCGGAGGTCCAGGTTAGAACGTCTCTCCTTCACGAAGCTTTTAATTCAGAACAGCACTTAAAACAATCATTAGCTTAAAAATAAGTGTCATGATAGCGTTTCGGAGCGGATTCACCTTCATTTCGGAACTTTTCCGAAGCGATAATATCTGTTTGGTGTTTGTTGGTTATAAACGCGTTATGGGAACACCTTAGGAGAAAGCATATTCCACATCTTGCACGTTCATGGCAGGAAAGATGTCAGGAAGACGAAAGAGAGATGAAAGGAAGACGCTGCTGTCCATCTACTGAATTTATCCCTAAGTCATCACTTGCTACATCGGAGGGAAGAGAAAGAATCCGAACAGAACGATTTTTTATAAGTACAATTGTGGCGATCTGATAAGGGTGGGTTACGTGGTAAATATTTGAAAGGAGATAATAAGTATAGTTCGATCGAGGAGGTGCCACCGCCATATTTATTTCTAGCTAAAAGCAATTCCTGCGTTTCGGTGGAAAATGTGGTTACCGGCTCACTTTTAAGAGGCGACCATTTTACTCCTCGGGAGTAGCAACGCATCTGTGATTGACAGATAGAACTAATCTGTGTGCAGTTGCTTAAAGTTGTCCATGGGCGGCAGTGGCCACTTACCTTCAGATGGACTGCACTCGTATGCTACCTCAATCTTATAAAAAATATATTATTACTGATACATCATAAGTCACATGTCGTACATAATGAGTTTAAATTTTTGGTAGGTTTTGAAAAAATATATGTATTTTTGTTATTGTTACTAAATAATTTGATGTTGTATAAACGATCATGGCTGTTGCTCATGTTACAATTATTATTGAGTGGTTTGTTTTATTAACCTCTCTACGCTATTTGACACTAACATTATAACAGACAAAGGTTTGTATTGCGTAATCCCAAGAAATATAATATGAGTCAGTGAGATCTTTTATTTAATCCTAATGAAGACAATATAATAAATAATGAAGATTTGCGTATGTATTCTTAATGCATCACTGCAAGTGTTATGAGTTTATTGAAAAGGAAAGAAAAGTGGCATGTTCCAGATGTAAATTAATTCTTTACTACTTTGATCTTGTGTCGTTTAAGTGGAATAAAAAATATAAAATGAGCCACTTAACATGTACCGCCCTTAACGAGCCTTCTATCTCCCCACCAACCCCGCCATTCCGCGGACTTAAAAACGCACCCTCGTATTTAGTTAAATGTTAATGAGGAAATCCGAAAGAGTTGAATCATTCGATGTCATGTTGATCATAATATGAATCATATTTTATCATTTATGTTCTGTCATAGATACATCTGCAGTTTCTGAATAAATGTATCTGATAAAATAATATATTTTGTATATGATCTGATTTAATACATTGCAGTCATACGTATAGTTTGCCAAGTGGTAGAACCAATGTAGTTCGACCGGGGAAGTACCACCGCCACATCTATTTCTAGCGTGAAGCAGTTCTTGCGTTTCGGTGGAAGGGTGTGGTTGCCGGCTCACTTTTATATGAGGCGACCATCTCAGTCCTCGGGAGTAGCAACGCATCTGTGATAGACTTCATGTAGAACCCCTGTTTTATATGAAGTTGCTTACAAATGTCCATGAGCGGCCGTAACCACTTACCACCAGGTGGGCTGCTTGCTCGTTTGCTACTTCATATTTATAAAAAAAAGTATCAATTTTGAATTCAAATTGGTAAGACTGACAGTTATGTTAAATAACATACGGTTGGGTTTTGTTGAGATTTTTTTTTAATTTTTCGTGCAATATTCTCTTTATTTTTTATGTTTGATACATCGAAAGTTGTGGTTAGAGTGGACTTCGGGACTATGTACTGTGTATGTAAGAAACCTACATATATTTAAATTATTTTATTGTTTTTTGGTGACATTGAAGGTTTCTATTTTCTGTTAAAAAGATTTTTCTTTTATAAGAACCTTCTCCTGACAATAACAAACGCAACAAAAATATTAGCGAGATCGATCCAACCGCAATAATTGTGTAATAGTTAAATATAACTTTTCTTCTAATATTTCATAAAAATATATATTTATATTATTTTTTCACTGCCACGCCTACTTTTAGCATGAAACAGTTTTTGCGTTTCGGTGGAAGGGTGTGGTTGCCGGCTCACTTATATATCACGCGACCATCTAAGTCCTCGGAAGTAGCAACGCATCTGTAATCGACTTCAGATAGAACCCCTGTTCTATACGAAGTTGCTGAAGATGTCCATGGGCGGCAGTAGCCACTTACCATCAGGTGGGCTGCATGCTCGTTTGCTACTTCAGTTTGATATAAAAAGACGGAAATGATTATTGATTGTCATTATTTTTTATCAAATATAATAAGTATTCGATATTACTGAATTCCTTCCTTATATAATATTATACATATTTTTACATAGTAATACATTGATGGTGGTATAACTGATAAATAAAAAAAGGTGTTAATGAATTCACTCACTAATTAAAATCAATATCGAGTATGTTGCATACCTATCAGTGAGCATTATACATTATGATTGTATAATTTTATTGAATTTTGTACTGGCATTAATTAAATTATTGTGAAGCAAACTAGTTACACTGTTAAAAGGATTAAAACAAAAAACCCTAAAACGATTTTTGTTCATAATGATATAAGGTGAGTTGGGGTAATATCGGAGCTGGGGTAAAATCGGCCGACTGCAATTGTAGCCAAATTAGGTCATCTTTATAAAAATCTTTATATCAAATACGTACCTAATTTTCAAGGCATAGTTTATGAAATTGCCAATTTTATAAATGTGGTCAATTTAGTCCACAATTTAAACTGTACGGCTTTACCCCAGCTTCGATGCTACCCCAACATACCTTATTATATTCAATTTAACGTCAACTAAAAGTATTATAAGTCTATTTACTAGCTTTCATTTGATACCAATATTGTCGTTATAGTAAAAATAAATCTGCCAAGTGCGAGTCGGACTCGCAGGCGAAGGGTTCCGTAATATTATCATTCAAATCTTGAAGAGGAAATATAGCTCTGTTGTAAAAATAAATAAATAAAGTTGAACAGTTTTCCAACTACCAACATAAGTTTGTTCTCCATAGTGTTTCTATGAATGTGGTTTTTGAAAAAGTGCTATATATCAAAAACTGTCAGCCATATCTTGTTCGAACCAATTTTCGTTGGAAGTTTTTAACATCTACAAAATACATTCTATCCAGATTTTCAACACTCTTAGTTTAAAAGATTAGATTAGCTTAGAGGGAAGGAGGACACTCATTTTACAGCTTTGAAAGGGATTGAAAACCTAGGTGATATCACCTAGATCACAAATTGGAATACACCTATTTAGCTTAACTAAGGGGTCATCCATGAATTACGTTCGATAACGGGGGATTAAGTGTGACATAGTGTAACGAGGTGTGAGAACTGATCCTAAACTTCGTAACATCCCATTTCAAATATATGTAAAAATTAAGCTTTCACATTCAGTACATAGGATAAAGTTATTTATGGAGTAACAAATGACAATGATTTCAAATAACTCCATAAAAAGGAATCTAATGTTTTTTAAATTACACGATCTAGTGGGCCAATTTTGGTCACCGAAACGAGAGAGCACACGACCTGGAAATGTGTCATCCAGTAATTGAATTGTTTCACGAGCTTTTCCATATTCATTTTTCAACTAATAAGAGAATAGGTGAAAAATGACAGTTCGCGAAGTATTCCAACTGTTAAGAACACTGATCCGACCATATTTTATTTTTATGCAATTTACAAACTGCGGTCGCTAAGCTTTATTATTTTTTAAATGTTGTTAAATAATTAACACTTATTGTTCTATAGTGAAAAGTTACATTTTTACTAACCGTAAAGTGTTATGTTAACCGTAGGGGTCGATATGTCGTTTTATAGGGTTGCCAACACTACTGCACAAATGGCGACAAATTCAAGTCTTGCGTTAATTTTGGGACTCCCTATCGCTGCTAACAAGCAAATAATGCAGTCAAATTTTAATGTTAGTTAAAACTTATTAGTATTGTCGTACCGATAAAAGTAGGTCGGATTACAATACAATAATCTGGAATAGAGTCGATCTGTGTCCTTAGTTTATTATGTTTCCTTAAACTATTGTTATGTTTTGCCCTATCATTTTAAGTACATTACATGGTATGGATGACAACTAAAACTAAAACGTGGAATGTACATTGTAATGTACAGCCAAAATAGACAATTATTGTTTTGAGGTAGCAAGATAAACTCGTAGTAAGAGTGATGACGTAATTAGGGGGTGGATATTGGAACTCTTCAGTCGGTACTAAGAACGTCGAATTTGGGTACGTGGGAACATATCTATTCATTTTGACGAGTCCAATACATGGAGATTGTTGTGTTGAAGCAATCAAAGAAAAAAATAATTGATAAAAACTTTATAATTTACTTAAAAAAAGTAATAAACGCTCTACATTTATTATTTTTATCATATGTTTTGATACAAATCCGTCTGTTTACAAAATATTAAAAGTAAAGATAAACGTTATAAAGTTAGATTAAAGAGACGAAAATTAAATAGATTTTCGGACTGGTCATACTAGTACCCGGAGGGAGGGTCGACCCTTCGTCTGGGAAGGGTGAGACCGGCGACCTTCACGCACCCTTATCCGACGGATGGATCACACACATAGCAATGCATACACGACTTCGAATGTTTATCTTCAACTAGGGTTGCCAACTGTACTATAATATACAATATTGTACTATATTTTGAGTCTGCATACTACCTTTATACTATTGAAAAATAGAGACGAATTGAGTACCTCCTCCTTTTTGGAAGTCGGTTAAAAATAACGGCACAATACTATATTTTCGATACTGAAATCTAACAAATAAATCCATCAGTTCCGAATCCAAAGATTATGAACAAGCATGACACTTTAACTTAAAACAATAAAAATATAAAATGCAAGAAAATATAGATTTGTCAACATAAGTCGTTTATTTCATCTGCCATATTATGTTTTTTCCATAAAATACTATATGCTACAATTCTTTTTCGCTTACTTTGTAAAATACTATCTATGTATTGGCAATGAAATGTCAGCAACCCTATCCTCAACCGTCTAGATAACGTCTGGCGAAATGTGGTTCCAAGTATTTTAACATTACTATTAAATTACCTGTCCCAAAAAGAAGACAAAAACCTTGAACACTTATAAGATTACTTGTGTCTGTATGTCTATCGCAGCCAATTTGCTACGAACCTACCATATCAATTAAGAAAAAATTTGGTACTCAAATAAATTTATACGACACCTTGAAAGTTAATTGAATATTTTTGAATACAAAGGGTTGCTTTGGAAGCCTAAGGAACAAAACAGGAAATTAAAAACATATATTGATATTACGTAGTTACATATAGCAGTAGCATAATGAGCGAACGAGTGTATTATTTGATGATAAATTCGTGCAGATGATAAGCATTTTTGTGGATTAATTAACATAAAATACTGTACGTTCAAATAAATTTAACTCAAGAGCTATATAAGTTTTCTTATTTTATGTACGGAACGCTTCATGTGCGCGTCCGATTAAGCCAGTTTGTTTTATTTGTTTCGTGCAGTCGGGCCGTGATCACAAAAAGTTGCTCAGTTGCTTCGAACGCGTCGCTAGTGCCGCGCGCTCTGTGAACGTTGAATTATATTCGTGAACGTTTATACACGCGAATGTAAGATGTTCCCGCTCTTAATCTTTGTTGTGTTCGGTTCTGTTGCCGCGCAAAACGACACGGCTCCTGTTCGTCCACCAGCACCTCGCCGGGAACAATTCAGAGTAATATATGAATGGAATACCATCGACTATAACTGGGACACCCCGGAAGATCGTAGTTCCTATCTAAATACGAGCCGATACATTCCAGAAAATGTCCTGATATCTGGTATAAACTTTTATGGCGATAAATTATTCCTGACGGTACCCCGACTGTTGGATGGTGTACCGGCGACTCTGGCTACCATTCCTGCTATTCAGACTGACACAGCTCCGAAGCTGACACCCTTCCCCAGCTGGAGTGACAACGCTGTCGGCAACTGTTCAGCACTACAGTTTGTGCAAAACATTGAAATTGATCGCAACGGTATTATGTGGATTCTCGACAATGGTCGTGTAGGTACCCTCACACAAAATCCGGACCCGAAGTGTCCCCCTTCAATTGTATTAATTGATTTAAAAACCGGTGAAAACAAGATGGAACGCATTACTTTCCCACCTGAGACGGCAAATTCGAATACAACTTATCTGAACGACATTGTTGTTGACAATCGGGATGGTGATTTTGCATACATCACAGACAACAGTGCTGTCGATCCGGGTATCATCGTGTTTCAACGTAGCGAAAAAAAATCTTGGAAACTTCGCGACCGAAAATCGATGACATCTGTTGCGGAAGCAGCCAGTTTCCGCATAAACGGAACGTCTATAAACCTACCGGTAAATATTGACGGTATCGCTTTGGGTCCACAGTTCAAAACCGAAGATGGAAAAGTGGATAGAACAGTATACTATTCTCCGCTATCAAGTTTTCATTTGTACGCCATTAATGCCTCAGTTTTAAGGAATGAGTCACTAGCAATGAAAGGCGATGGAGCACTCCGACCATACGTGAAAGATCTGGGTACTAAGGCATCGCAGACGGACGGAATGAAGATGGATTCAACTGGTGTACTCTTTTATGGTCTTATCGGTAATTCTACGATTGCCGAATGGAATAGCACTGTTGATTTCCAAACCGGGCAAAGGACGATAGCGCGCGACCCCAACTATATTCAATGGGTTGATCGTTTCACTTTCGATCAAAGCGGCAACACGTACGTCGTTGTCAATAGACTGTTCAATTTTATTAAGAACAAAGTGTCGCCGGACGAAGTTAACTACAGGATTTTAAAATCACGCACTGGATCAAAGAGCTACGTGTTCGGAGAGGACATAGCGCCAACGCCCGGTGACAAAGGTTCAGCGGCCGCACCCACGGTTGGAGCTTCTTTGTTGCTCCTGGCGCTGGCACACCTGCTCGCTTAACCGTCACGGCGGCAGTCCATTCACGGCCTTGACCCTGAGCATAGCGAGCTCTAGCCGTTCGGACTGAAGCGTAACATTTACCAAATATTAAAAGTTACCTGGACTTCGTGATCTTATCAGTGATAACGCAATGTAGATATCTTTGTATATTATTGAATATTTAGTGTAGCTGTGTAAAGTGATGTTTGCCGCGTATATTGCGCAAAGGGTCAAAGGCGTGCTGAAGACGAGATGAGTAAAGGTCGAGGACTTGTTTCCAAATGCCGCGATGAGCTCGAAAATCAACATTCCAAATATTTATAGCATAAACAATAGCTTACGCTCGAAATATTTATTTATGTTATTGTTATTCTCCTATTAAAAAAGGTAAACATATTTTATCAATATAATCTGTTAATTTATTTTTATAATCTTTTTAACGTAATTCCAGTGAAACCAAAAATCTGAATGGCGAGTCATTTATGTTGTACTTATAATATGTTTCTATGGTAGTTTTAGTTTATTAATACACTTATGTTGTGAATGTACTTATAATTTTCTAATGTATAAAATTATGTTTATAATATTGGAAATAAAATTGTGCGATTGTTGTATGAATGTGATGATGTTTAGTATGATATAAACGTGATAATCCAACTATTGTTTTTATTTGATTACATTCAACGTTTCTATAATAAATATACTCTATATTAAAATTATACTCGTATATATACAATTACGAGTATAAAGTAATATTTACAGGGACAGATGCCTGGTTGCGTTTCTAAATACGGCACGTATTTTTTATTGTCATTATTTATTTGCCAAACATTTACTGAGTTGTGAAATTTAATCAATTTTTCTATGAATTTTGTTCACTGAAGAAAAAAAGGATGATGAAATAATTTAATTTAATTTATCATTTAAATGAAAGTAGAAGTATTTGTAAGTTTATATTTAACAAAAAATAATAATATTTCGATAAAAAACCACAACATACGCTCTTATCAGCTAAAAAAATGAAATAATTATATTGAGTTAGATTAGATATTGAGTATCTACACATTTTTTATACTATTTTTCACAAAATACGCTAATTTTAGCTGCTTATCAGATCTCTTAAGAATGTCGATTAAATTGGTGAATGAACAGTCTATTATAAGATTGTATGTCATGGGAACTGAATCATGATACACCGAAATACCAGGAATCAAAAATGAATTCAAATGTACAACGATAAAATTTAGAACTTTTTGTTTGATGACGGGTTTCGACTCATTTCTAAGACTGCATTCTTAATCTTATAGACTTGATCCTCTCTCAAGGTCCCGGGTTCGATCCCCGGCCAGACAGAAATGTTAATGATGTGGTTGGATTTCTGTTCTGGGTCTGGTTGTTTGTGTATTTGTCTTTGTATGTCCACGGCACCCACGACACAGGAGAAATTCTTACTGTGGGGCTATGAGTGTAGAAAGCGTTTATTTATTCTTATAATTCTCGGTGCTCAACATCAGCCACGTTAATAGATATTTTTTAAACACTGGTGGAACATGCGGAGCGTATCTTCTACATGATGTGAGTAGGTATTTAAAAACAAGTAACATTGTTCAAATATTTCAACCTAACTAAAAACCCTACTGCTTATAAACGATTGATTGCCTTCAGTTTATTGTTTTTAAGATGTTGTTCATTGCTTTTTGTAATAATAAAACGCTATTTGTATTTTTTCTTGAAAAATTAACATAAAAGTTACATATATGTAAATTTTTAAATGATCCATTTACCAGCTTTCACTATCAAGTGAAAGCTGGTAAATGGATCATTATGGGTCATTATGGGTATCAACCCATATTGTGGTGATAATTAAAAAGTTATGCTTTCGCTTCTTTTTTGTCAAATTTAAAAGCTTCATTTTTACAAAGTTTATTATAAAGCCTATGTCACTCTCTAAACTGAGACGATTTGAATGATATGTCATAATCCATCATGCGCGCGCGCAAAGCAATAGACATGCTTATATGCATACAAGCATACATTCGAAAATCGTTACCCTTTTTATGAGTTCTGCAAAATCTAAAAGACGCCTCGGACCATCGTTCTTTAGTATTGTTACATAATACATAATAGCTAATAACTACTCGTACATACTTTCCTAACTTTCTACTTAAGTACTGACGACCTACTGACATTAAATTATTATGGCACAACAATGGCGCAATTTATCATAAACAATGATGGCACGGAACAGGTTGACAGTATAATGCGCAAAATGTATCACTAGAATAATAAGAGAGATATCCATATATCATTTCAACCCAAGATATATAGGTACCTATCACTCTTTTATATCAATATCTCAATAATGATATAAGTTACATGCTATAACCTTTTATATCAATATATCAAAGCATATAATTGCGGTGTGTTTATATCTTGACATTTTTTAGTTTTTGTGAAAAATATGCAAATCAAACACTATTTCATTGTGTACGATCTTGTTTCTAATTTTATTAAGCGAAAAAAATATTTTTTCTCGTCTTTAGTAAGAATGCCTTAAAATTAATGTTGGCAACTATGTCACGTATCTTAATTATTTTATTCACCTCATTCGATTCATGAAACCGAAAATTGAAACGTATAAAATTAACATTGCAATGTATGGATCTCAAACGTAAATAAGGATTGTTTTGGGACACCTTTAAAGATGGATTTATATTTCTGTCTTCGCCTGGGTTATTGTATAATAGGTTATCAGCTGAGTCCTCCGTATTACCCGCGATAAAAAAAAACATGACACATAAAAGCAAAATTGATAAGCAGCTAAGATAAGATGTACGTATATATCAGCAAATGACTGTAATGACGTCGAAAGCTGCGTATAGTTCATATGCGTGGAGCGGCCGCGAGTTTCTGGGTTTTGACGTTTTTGAGCGAAACTCTTACACATTTTCTCTGACACATTACGAAAAATATAGTATTCTAAGTAAAGCCTTGTAAAATAAGGTATATGCCAATGTAAGTTCCATTAAAATTAAACCAGCTGTTTCTGAGAGTAGGCGGAACAAACAGAAAAAATATTATATATGCATTTTGTAAAAATCTGTCATTTTGACATTGCAAACAGTCACTTAAATTCTTTTATTTGTATGGGTGAAAGTGAGGACAGATAGAATGATGTTTTGTTACACTTTCATGCAAGCTACTGATCGGATTATGAAGAAATTTAGCGCACAAATACTTAATAACATAGATTGACACATAGCATTCACTTTACTGTGTTTAACCTGACCCAAACGGGCTGGACCAGCAAAAAAAAGCTGCTACAAAATTAAATACCTTGCAAATATTTAACTCCGTTAGAGTAAATATTTCAGGAATAACTTAAATAGTGGGTGTCTACATCATAAAATCTGGTCCCGACTTCAAACTCTGTGACGAGTGTCTTATCGTTTATATACAAAACTATATCTGTAACTAAAAATAGCATAATCAATCGTAAACGACAGATTTTTACCCGACTGCGTCAGAAGGATGGTAATGTTTTTCGAACTTATGTATGTATGTTTGTTAGTATGTATGTCAATTTATTTCAAACGGCTTGACTGATTGTAACGTATACATATCATTAGAATCGTCTCAGTTTGCAGAGTGACATAGCTTTATCATATTTAAAAATGGCGCCTGGAAAGAGAGGAAACAGGGGGGAGAGGGGCGATTTTTTTACTATTACGACAATATGGGTATTAAATGAAAGCTATTGAATAGATCAATCTAAAAATCAGTACATAATAATATTTTACAAGTTTTAACAAAAACTCATATAAACGTTAAATTAAATATACATACTCGTTTATATATAAACAAAAAATCGTTTTATGCAGTTGGGTTTTTTGTTTTAATGTTTTTAACGATATTATTAATTTTATACGTACATACTATAGAAAAGTATTATCCTCCTATCGCAGTAAAATGAAACAAGCGGAAGTCATCGTTCATCCAAAATTAACCTAATTTTAATTAATTAACCACTCATCAAAATTATTCGTTTTCTCTTTAGTCATCGTATAACATTTTTACAATAATGAGGTTGTCGGAAGCTGTTGATTTTCACTTATTTCTTGTACGCCTAGATAAGAGCGGAATTATCCGTGGGCCACTAAGCTAAGCATTAAGCGTCTGGGTAGCCGTTAATAAATGTAGCGATATTTGACAAAAATTGCTTAACGCTGACGCAAATTTCGTGGCCACATACTATCTGTCATCATTTTGTTTTGAACGCTTCAAGCGGCGCGAGGAGAATGACGATTAAAACGCATGTTTTGTGGCCCTCTAGTTAGAAAGTGAATCTTGTCAGTAATGAAAGTACTGAATGTATGATATCCAGTTTATTCATGCGTGAACTAAGATTACTAAGAAATATACTCATTAGATTAGTGTCGTCTAATTACCGCGATAGACGAGTCAAAATGAGGTTATTATTACGTCGGTATGATACGGCGAATAACTTTCACGTCTATTTATATTTACGAAATAAAATTAAATATCAAACTATTTACATCGTTAAAAACATTAAAACAAAAAAAACTCGACTGACTAAAACGAAATTTTTGTTCATAATGACATATTTGTATATTTAATTTAACGCTTATATGACTTTTTGTCGAAAAGGTCAATTAGAATTGTTACAATATATATAGATAGGTAGGTATTTACTAACTTTCATTTTATACCCATATTGTCGTAATACTAAAAAAATCCGTCCCTCCCCCCTTTTTGCTCTATTTCCAAGCGCCATTTTTAAAATTTATATGGTCTATGTCACTATGCAAACTGAGACGATTCTAATGATAGGTCATACATCACAATCCGACAAGCCGTTTGGGCTGCAGCGCGTGTCAAAGAAATTGACATACATACAAACAAACATACATACATACATACGTACGCTCAAAAAACATTCCTCCTTCTGACACAGTAGGGTAAATATAAAAATTAAACATCTATTATAGCCTTATTTTTTACAACTGTTCCTTTTACTGTAAATGTATACCGGGTGTAATCGTTAAGTGTGCACAGGCGATTATTCCGTAACTATTACAGATATCGAAAAACTTTAAACTG
>DWNE01003521.1:0-16552 GCA_018249875.1 Cecropterus toxeus
ATTGATATGCATTTGGTAAAAAAATGTTATTTTGATATTACAAACAGAAACTTCAATTTTATTTATATGTATAGATTGCATTTTCTTGCAAAAAATAGGCATCATTTCACCATATTAATCTTCGCCGTTAAAGCCAGACAATCCATTTCAAATTTTAGTACGTATGTACCTTAAAAAAATAGGTACGCATCTATTTCAAACCTCGGTCCAGCTTGATTATAGACCAGATATTAAACCACTAAGCTATCAGTTGCCACTGCTTTTCTCCGCAAAAAAAATGTCGATACTTCAAGACTGAAGAAAAGTCTCAAGGATGTTTGGACGTAGACACTTTTATGCTATTATAATTATGAATGAGAAAAAGCTTAAGTATAAACAACATCTCTTAAGGTAATATTAAGTCCTATATACCCGTTGACTCCCCAAGTATCCAGATAAAAACTCGATAACTAAACTAACATGGTTAAAGACGGTAAAACAAAAAACCCGACTGCGTAAAAAGTCGCCCTTCCCCCCACCTCTTTTCCCCTATTTGTAGGAGCCACTTTTTTATATTATATAGTCTATGTCACTGCAAACTGAGACGATTTCAATGATGTGTCCTACTTCACAATTCGTCAAACCGTTTGGGCTGTATCGCGTACCAAAGAAATGGGCATACATTCAAACAAACATATGTACTCTCGGCTCACTTATATATGAGGCGACCATCTTAGTCTTTGGGAGTAGCAACGCATATGTGACTGACTTTACATAGATCCAGGTTCTATATGAAGTTGCTTACAGATGTTCATGGGTGGCAATGACCAATTGCCATCAGGTGGACTGCATGCTCGTTTGCTACTTCATTCTTATATAAAAAACATACACATATACATATGGTCGAAAAACAGAAAGAGGGTATCCTTATGACGTGGGGTAAAAAAAAATAAAAAACAAAAACAAAAAAGTCTAATTACCTACACTACTCGGTTAGGTCGCACCTGTGCATCCGGGGGCTCTCGAGCGGCGCGGCGCGCCAGTACGACGCGGGCGACGCGGGCGAGCTCGCCTCCAGCCCCGCGCCGCCCCGGCTCTCTACCTCGCCGCCGCCTTTTATGTACACTGGAAATTCATATAAGCCTTTGTAGAACACTGCA
Organism: Cecropterus toxeus; assembly: GCA_018249875.1. Lineage (NCBI taxonomy): Eukaryota > Metazoa > Arthropoda > Insecta > Lepidoptera > Hesperiidae > Cecropterus > Cecropterus toxeus. The sequence continues at coordinate 1,140 of DWNE01003521.1, forward strand.
GTGATAGCCTAATGGTTGAAACTCGGCCTTTCAATCGAGGGTTCGAGGCTCGAATCCAAGGCATGTGCGACTGTATTTTTTTCGTTCTGGGCTCTCAAAAAAAAGGAGTTCTCAAAGGTGTGTAAAGTCTACCAATTCGCACTTGGCCAGCGCGGTGGACTGTGGCCTAAAACTCTCTCATTCTTAGAGAAGACCCATGCCCAGCAGTGTGACGATAATGGGTTGACGATGAGAACTCCTTAACTTCAGTTGAAAATATTGCAAGTCATTTTCAAAAACCAGGTGAGGCCTGTATTAAAATCCAACCCGTCGCTCACTTTCTGCTTGGCGCGGGATGGTACCGCTGCTGTTTTTCGTAAAGTGTGTGGCAAATCGAGGTAGGATGTTTTTCAAACCTTTAATTAAAGCTACGATAATGTCTTAGATCTTTGTATTTCATTTAAGCATTGAATGGTGGTAAAATGGAGAACGTCATGAATAAAACAATTGAAAGAACGCTAAGCATTTCAGACGAAGCACTAGTTCTTACCGTTGTATTCAAAGTACACGGTGGAAGTAAAATTATATATCGGCATCTCACCAAAATGATACAGCAAATAAGTATATCATGGCACCACGTGAATCGTCGTGTGGTTTTTCAAAATGTAACTAAAACTTACAAAAGATTAATCATGAACTTACAACTAAGCGAAGTGTCGCCTGCAGCGGAGTCTTGCCAGTCTCTGCTTGAAGGCAATGACAGCACTCTACGAGCTGATCGTAGACACTCTTCGTCTCGGATCACGTAGCATACCAGCATCGCGAGACCCTGAAAAAATATTTTTATAATACGTTGGGTTGCTATTAAAATTATCGAGAGCATCCTATAGGGCGATAGTTTTATTTTTTTTGTTTTATTTTTAGTAAAGTTATTGAATTTTAGCAAAAAGTTATTTTGGGTTTATCCAATAGCAGCAAATGTATGTTATTTTGGTTAAAACACAATTTAAGACAATAATATTATGAATCTATCTATTTATTTACAGCGATAAAGTTGCTCTTGGTATATATTCATCAAAGGCATTCCTATCAGTTATCTGGGATAGAACTTATGTGTGGTTAACCTCAAGTAAAACTACATAACACCATTAGGTGAACAACATGCTCGTTTGCTATTTTCATATTACTACAAAAAATCGATAAGTACATTAGCGAGAGCGGCAGCCGCTAGCGCCGCCACGTGCGCGAGTTGCCGCTCGCCGGGCTGCGCGTACGCAACCCCCGCCGCCTGCGTCGCCGATGTCGTCACTACCAACACTAGAGTGTGCCGGACCACGCGCCGTCTGGTCATGAGGAAAAATATTACATGTTATAATATTTGTCACATTTAATCATATCTATTCATTGTACCATTTTTAAAATAAAAAATAACTTACATCTCTAGTTTCGTTATTATATACATTGTGAGGGGATATATAGTGAGAGAGATTTATATATGTATGATTTAGAGATGTATTCTTTGGTTTTGGTTTACTTTTACGTTTACGCTTACGAGTTTAAAGTTTACCCTTTTCTAAAGTTATCTTTCACAGTAGTGAAAACTTTGTAGTCACACACTACGAATTGTAAACAAGGCTTTGCGAGGAGAAGTAGATATATATTGCTACCTGTCTCGTAAATAAGTCCGTCGCTCAGCGGGCACCTTATGCGTTATAGTGCGCAGGCGCAACGCTGCACACAGTGCCAGAGCGAGCCCGAGTAAAGCTAATAGTGCACAACCCGCAGCACAAACGGCCTGGGCGGCGGCTCCTAGTTGTAACGGTGCTCCGCCCCATAACCGCGCTGTTAGCCAGGATAGTGTACATACACCTGTAATGTACAAAATGTATGGTTATGTTAAAATTTTATTTAGAATGAATTAAACGCATTTTTTTTAAAATCCCTTCAATAGAATAGGCCTTACATTGCCACATGTTTAACAATATAAAGTGTATAGATTTCAACATATTTGACGCAACACTTAACCGTATCTTTTTACTATTATAGATAATATTCGTTATTTATGGTTCACTGGTGTTCACTTTTACGTAAGTAGAGTGAATCTGTACGAACTCAGAAAATATTAACACACCACTACTTTACTTAAGTTATGGATGTATTGGCGACTCCCCTTGTGTTGCAAGTGTTCATAAGCGATGATGACTACTTTTCACCAGGTAGCCTGTGCTTTATTATAGTTGCGTTAGGTATAACCACGGGTATAACTATAATGTAGAGCTTTTCTTTTTAATAAAACTTATTAGACAACAATTAAGAGACGGGCTTGTCCTGTACAATCCGTCGGTAAAAATGAAAACTACTATGCTAGAACGATACATGTCTGTTACGTGATAGAGTTTAATACGGTAGTTACCGGCGAGCAGGCCGACGGAGGGCACCCGCTGCGCGCGGCCGGCCAGCTCGGCCTGCAGCAGCAGCGGCTGCGCGCACAGCGCGGCGCAGCCCGCGCACCAGCACGCCGCGCACACCCAGCCCAGCGCGCCCGGACACGCCTCCTCCTGCAACACGGATTATTGTCTATTTTATGTACCGTTCCTCGAGAATTTTCGAGACGAGAATCCTGGTAGAGAATTCTCGAGGAGAGAATCATGGTCGAGAAAACTCTGAGAGAGAATTGTGGTCCAGAATTCTCGAGTCTCGAGTTATGTTGTGTGACGTTTTATCATATACCATCTTTATGAATGAAGGTCATATAGTATTGTTTAAAAATATTGTTCTTTGGATGTCTTCACATTGAATCTTCTATTAAGACGTACATTTAAAGTTCATACAGCCGCTTGTCTGTAAAACTAAATAAATTAAATAAAACAACTAGGAGTTTCCTAGTCGTTTTATTTAATTTGGCCGACATAATTGTTATTCAGATAAATTGTCAGTTTGTTCTGGAAGTCCTATTTTCCATAAGTTTTCTTTTAATATTATACGAAGGTATATAAAAGTGAAATAACGTAAAATATATTAAACCACTTGCATGTATGGTTTTGGGTAATTAAATTGCTCTTTTTGATGATACTAACCTGTCTCGTATCACATTCGAGTAAGGTGAGCACAGCAGCGGAATTAGTGCCTGCAGTAGCTGCTTTTAGCAGAACCGGCAGCCTGGCTTTTCTACCGGGAACCAGCCCTAGGAGCTGCAGAGCAGCTGCCACTAGACACATGGCACCGCCCAACCCAACAGTAATCTTGACTACTCCTCGGAGATCTTTTTCTGCATCGGTCTGAAAATATTGAGGTATACTTTTAAATATTAAAAAACTAAACGCTTTTTAAACTCATAGCCTCACACTAAAATTTTCTCCTCTGTCGTATGTGTCATGGATACAGAAAGACATGGACCGGTCAACATATCGCCCTGACAGGCAGTGGATTCAGAGTTCGATCAGACCGGCCAAATCAGAGTCTTAAAAGAATACGGCCAAATATTTTAGTGCATATTACTTGAAGAATGCATAGAATAAATATATAGAATATAGTTTCACATCGATCAGGCCTTCCGTGATGGCATTTTTTTAATCTCATCACTAAAAGAGTCATACAAACAAGATATATAAAACTTTAAATTATACACACAAACATACTCGCAAAAATAAACTTACAAGTGTGGATCTAGCGACAGTGAAGAGCGCGTATGTCCCCAGTCCTTTACACCGACACGCTATGTGTGTCGACTCCGGCACTTTCACTTCACACGCCTTGGTGCTCCAGGTCCTCGGTTCAGCTGGCGTTCGGAGACCGCACGCGAGTTTTGAGGCTTAGGAAAAAAAAAGCAAAAATTGTATATTTTGATTTATATAACGTAAACTTTTACACTACGAGTAGCTGCTAATATATTCAGTCGGTATATACTCTCTATACCTATAATTTCTTGTATATGAAATGATTTATGTTAACAATTCCGATCGTTTTTTTAGTAATAAGTGCGCATATTGTTCCCATAGATTTTGTATCTGCTATTTTGTATCAGTCGTTTTAATTAAAAAAAAAAAAAATTACATTGTAAAATTATCATTTACAAAAGACTCATTTATTGTCAAATACATTTAATATCCAAAGTACCTATACAGTAGAAAAACAAATCCAAAATAAATAAAGTTGAATGAATGAACTCTTCATGAACTCTTCACTCGCAGTAACGCGTAAAAATTGAGACAAAATTTCTTTCTTCTTACCAACAGCGCTATAATTCTTCACATGTGTGAACAGAAGTGTAACAGTGTGCTGTAAAGTGGTGTCCACGTCGATACCACTGGCGAACACCTGGATCTGCTGCGAAGCCAGCATGTACTCCATCTCGCGGCCGCCCCTGGAAGTTGATTGGCTACAGCCGACGAGCGACACGTTAAACAAAAGAAAAAAACAAAAAATAAACTTAAGTAAAATAATGTAGGGAAATAAAATGATACTAGGGAATAACATAAATAACTAAAGAATATAATTAGTCGTCTGCACGCAAAATAATCAGAGTTGGTTTAATAAGAGTGGTAATAAAAAGAAGGTCTACAATGACGCTGGTTTTCATGGACAATTAATTAATTATAAGTAATACGCATAAATAACAGAACGAAAGAAAAAATAATGGTGAAATGAAGAGAAAAAAAAACAACAATTAATTTTAATATTAACATTGCTAAGTCACCTCATACTGCTTCACGTGATTTTTCACGCATTTTCTCATAAACTTAGTAGTGTATAACACAATTATTGCAGCGCATAACTTCTTGGTCGTGCAGTTTTCACGGAAACGTCCTTCATTTACACATACTATATGATTAAAAGTAAAACTTACTTGAACTCAATAGAGCGTCTCAGAGACGGCAGCCTCGCAGCCAGATCGTGGTACTGTATCGCTACTATGGTCGCGTTTCCATTCCTGCCTATCAGTTCAACTCCAGCCGACGTGAGTAACCACTCGTTGGTGGTGGAGTGATGAACGAAGTTGAAGTGCGCGGCGTTATCCTCTCTGACTGGTTTGCTCTTGACTGTGAATTGTGGGTAATGGAGGTCTATGTTGCTTCTCATTGCAGCTGTGTCTGCTACCGCGTTTTGGAGCTCGTATATTTTCTGCAATTATGTATATAAAAGATACGTTATGATGTGGAGTGCAAAGTATTAAAAGATCGGCCAAGTGCGAGTCGTACTCGCGCTCGAAGGGTTCCATGTCATTATCTATAAAAATAGGTTTGTTGTTGGGAGCTCCGCTTAAATATTTTTTTAGTATTTTTTGTTTAGCGGCAACGGCATGGTTCATGAGATACAAGCCTGTTGAAAAAAGGGTTTTTGATTTTGATTTTAGTAATAGAGTACCTATTTTACCCTTTGGGTACGAAACAGAATGGTTAAAGACTAAAGCTGCGATTGTAAAAGTATATAAAATATTCATCATTTGTCAACAAATCATACAAAACGCAACTCACCTCTTCATCCAAAAATGTGTCCGGATGTTTTAACAACGTATCATATATCTTAAGTAGATGCTCGGTGCTCTCCATCCTGTCCGCTGGCTGACCTGCTGCTGAGAGCAGGTGGTGTAGCATATCCCTCGTGTGCTTCAAGGGCTTGGTTCCTTCTCCAGGATGGGCGGGTAAAGACCGTAAGATCCCTCCGTATTCGTGCGCTATGTTTGATATATTCTCCCAGGAATAACCGTAAGATACTTTTGTAAACTGAAAGTAGAAACCCATAACGCGGTATTAAAAGGCTAAAAATTTGCTTGAAAATAAATTAATAACATGTAATTTACATGAGGCAACAAAAAAAAACTTTTGTTTCTCAGTATTGATGAAATAAGTAAAAGAAAATGTAGAATTAATTCTAATAAAAAAATACAGTAAAGTAAAATAACAATATTAAAAAAATGTATGTGAATTTTGGCCCTTTTTTGTTTTCTTTCCCATGTTTCACAAATGGGATTTTTTTCAATTTTTTCATTACAATATATATATTTTTATACATAATCCTAACGATAAGGGAGACGGGCTACCTGATGGTAAGTAGTCACCGTCGCCTATGGACATTTGCAATACCAGTGGAGTTGCCAACGCTTCGCCGGCTTTGAAGGAGAACTCTTTTCACACCTTTTTTAAAGTGCCCCATGTCAGAGCGCACCGGAAATACCTCGGGAGGAAGTATAAACTTAACTCATATATAACTCAATATAACTCAATATAAACTTAACTCACCTTTTCGTAAATACCCAGTAAAGATTTTGCCACGCATCCAGAGAAATCTGGTAATCGCCATTTAATTCCATGCTGTGTAGTTTTCGGTTCGCAAAACCTGTAACGAAGTTAATATTAATAAGTCAAAAATACCTTCATAATCACACACTGGCCTAGTTACACAGTTATACGTAAATATACCTTATTTATATAATAGTTTACAAATTTTATAGCAATAAAAAATATTTTTAATTCTTGGATCCAGTTGAAGACACACAAAAAATTTCATTAAAATCCTTCCATCCGTTTAAGAGAAGTTCAGTGTCATACACACGTACAGAAGAATTATATTTTGGCAAAGTGAGATCTCCTGCCAGGCTCGGTAATCATGCCTGGGGAGGGGCCGTGCTCCGACAGACTCTGTTCGGAACTTGTATACGGTGCGTCTGAATACGGTGACGTCATCTCTTCATGAGTAGTGGGAGGTCGCCACAATATACATAAAGATTATGAAGTGAGGTACCTTACAGTTTCACCATCATGACCAGGCGGGCACTCGGCAGACGCGTGCGCGCCTGGAGCAGTCCTCGGCCAGCGTATACCATGGGAGGCTTCCGGTTCGCAAGCCTCGTCCTTAGCTCCAAGTGCCCACATGGTCACGCCCACGGCATTAGCACCAGCTACGGAGGTCACTTGACACCGGTATTCGCCTGATTTCTGAAGTTTACATCATCATACATTTTATAAGGATTAAATAAATATTGTTCTGTTAAATAAATATAGGCAAACGGGAACGTAGTCCATCTGATACTAAGTTTTTTTTATAAGATTGAAGTAGCAAACGAGCATGCAGTCCACCTGATGGTAAGTGGCCACTGCTGCCCATGGACCTCAGTAAGCAGGTGGCCAGGTGGTAGAACCAATGTAGTTCGACCGGGAAGTACCACCGCCACACCTATTTCTAGCGCGAAGCAGTTCTTACGTTTCGGTGGAAGGGAGTCGTTGCCGGCTCACTTTTATTGGCGGCAAAAAGATTTGACAACCTTGTTTTTTTTGGTCCTCAAGTTAGATATTGTAGTTTTTGTTTTGGTCCACAAGTTACAGGTCGCAAAAAAATCTCGCCCAGGGCGCTGGTAGTGTTAAAACCGGCACTGATCTCAGATGACTAAATTGAAACACCGCCAACACTGCTGTTGGAAGGCAGAAATAGGCGTCGGTCTACCACCGTTATTGCGTGTCATGAATCATCAAGTATTAAAGCTAAAACTTATTCCATTACCTGAACATTATACAGCTTCAATACACTGCCCAGTGGATACAAATCTTCCCAGACCTCTCTCCCCGGAACAAGTGGAAGCAACGTCCTCTCTCGTGCCCAACTGAATCCGAGGGCACCGAGGAAGCGTGTAACGTCAGCTAAGCATGTGATGCTTACATTATCGCCCTGGGAAGAAAATAAAAATCGTGAAAAGAATTAAGGAGCAGATCGGTAAAGTATTATATTTTTAAGAAGAATACACTCAACTTTTGATCTTGCCTGATGGGCTGACATGGGCGTATCAATGACTGCCTTAAAGTAGAATTCTAACAGCAGCAAAAAAGAAAGTATGCTGGTTTCTGATTTTTTTCTCATCCTATGCTAAGGGTAAGCGTGGAACCGGAATAAATAGGCTCCGACATTTGTCGACGGAAAAACTACAGAAATAGTCCTCCAGTTTGGTGCTCTTTTGTCGTCTATACTAAGGGGAGGGAGTTCGGACCCGTGAATCCCTTTCCTCATACATACTACCTTTGTGATCGGACATCAAATCCGAATATCTCTTCAGAGCACATTAGTAAGATGTTTGTCTGTGTCAATTTCCTATAAGGAGCATTTAGGTTGCTGATAAATAAATATCTGTTTTGTTGTTTTTATGTTCGTCATTAGGAGTCTGATTATTACTATGCAACATTGTTAATCTATCTTAAAACACGCTTTCTACACTCATAGCCCCACAGTAGGATTTTCTCTTCATGGGTGCCATGGACAAACCAAAACAAATACACAAACACCGAGACCCAGAACATAAACCCAAATTCATCATTCATATTTCTGTCTGGCCGGGAATTGAACCCGGGACCCACTGCGCGACAGACCGGTATGGTGACTTTTAATAATAATAATATATGGTCATCTTAATAATAATAATACTCTTTATTGTACCCAGAAATTGTAAATAACAACAAACATATACATTTAGATAACAATACAAAAGGCGGCCTTATCGCTAAACAGCGATTTCTTCCAGACAACCTCACAATAAGGATTTAGCGAAAAACTATAAATATGAAAATAAGTGAGGTGCAATAAATAAATTTAAAAAGTAGGTAACAAGAATGAAGTTAATGAATAAATTAATTAACGATAGCAATCAATTGATTACCTTGTTAACAGTGAGAGCGGATGGCTGAAGTCGTATAGCGGGCGGCATTAGCACCGCCAACCGCAGCGCCCGACAGCGGCGGCGCCCGCCGTCGTCAGCGGCGCACGACCAACGCCCACTGTCGGGCTCTTTCGCCTCCGATATGCCCAGGACTGACATGCGACGACCCAGCGCGTCTTCAGCTACTGTTCGCGTCCAAATGTCTCTGTGGAAGGTGAAAAATCAGTTGTTGAATTGCCGATGCCTTGTTTACTTGTTCCTTTTTTACCCGATTGCGTCAGAAAGAGGGTAATGTTTTTCGAGCGTATGTATGTATGTATATATGTATGTATGTACATTTCTTAGGCACATGCTACAGCCCAAAACGCTTGACGGATTGTGACGTGTGACATATAATTAGAATCGTGTCAGTTTGCGTAGGTTATATAATTAAAAAAATGGCGCTAGGAAATAGAGGAAAAATGGGCGGAGGGACGAATTTTTTTACTCATAAATAGACCAATCATAAAATATACATATTATAATACTTTTACTTGACTATTTTTCCAAAAACTCAAAAAAAAAGTTTAAAGTATCATTATAAACAAAAATTTCGTTTTAGGCAGTCGGATTGTTTGTTTGAATGTTTTTAACGATGTTACTAGTTTTCTGAAAATATGCGACTCGGAAATACAGCTAAATGTTAAATTGGTTCGGGTGCTCTTATTGCTGAAATTTTATTGTGTGCGGGATGGATTTAGTACTTGCATTTAGATGGGAGGGGGGGGGGGGATCTTTAGCCCCTAGTCCAGTCCCCCTGGATCCGCTTGTGTCGACAATGAAGCTATAATAGGATCCTAAAATCGTAAGTTCACGAAAAGTAAAACTATGAAACTACAGTTTTCCTTCCGAATGCAATAAATTTTAAAGTCGTAATTTGGTAACTTTCTCTTCTTCTTACTTTAATGTACTCGACGTACAGTATGAGAGTAATTTATCTAACTCAATTTATGGCATGAAAATGTGTAAAAAATAACTATGCAGTCATAATTTTAAGTAGGAACTTTTAAGTAATAATAATTTTAAGTGGGAAATGAGCATTGCATAGATTTTCATATTGTCATTGTTACACGAAAAAAGTACGTCTAAGTTGGACTATGATATCTAGATTCAAGAACTGAGGTTACATGTTAACTAGTAAAATTCTATTATACATGAAAGACACATCATTTCATTAGAAAATTAATTATATAACATAGATCAAGTCAAAATATATACAGAAATAAATTTTTAAGGAATAAGGAGTAAGCACAGCCGTATAATCTTTAGAAAGGAGGGTATATCTTTCTTGCTGTATCAGTATTTTACTTAAGTTTGTTGCAATATACCTTAACTAATAATACGAGTAGCAGAGCTCTGCTGAGTTAAGAGATACATACTTATCTGACGCGTTTCAACTTAGTCCTAGATTTATACCTAGTCAGTCTAGGTCCTAGGAGGATAGCAACGCATCTGTGACCAAACTCTGTAAGACTGATTTTATGTGAGGTTGAAAACATATACCCAGGGATGATAGTGGTCATATACGACCGCCGACTATGTGTTGCAAGCTCGTACGCTACTGCTTCATTAATTTTTATTATAATAAATAGAGAAAAATGTTAGTTTTACAACACTTACAGGTAGTAGAACCAAAGTAGTTCGACCGGGGAAGTACCACCGCCACACCTGTTTCTGGCGTGAAGCAGTTCTTGCGTTTCGGTGGAACGGTGTGGTCGCCGAGTCACATATATATGAGGTGACCATCTTAGTCCTCGGGAGTATCAACGCATCTGTGATCAACTTGAGATATAATCTAGGCAGTTCTATATGAAGTTGCTTACAGATGTCCATGGGCGGACAGGTGGACTGCATTTTCGTCCATTTCATTGTTATATATTATAAAAAAAAACTACATATATATACGCTTAAGTCGTGTTATTACCTACATAAATGCAAAACTTCTCTTTATTAAACTAATTTTGTCAAAAATAAAGGTTACCTCACCTGGTGGTGCCGTTAAAGTTTATTTTAACTCCATCCTTGTACCAAGTGAAGGCAATATCTGGGGATCCGTACGCCATACAACTCAGTATGAACTCTGACCCCTCCCATACCTCCGGTCGCTGGTTCACGATTAACGCCTGTAATAAAATCGGGCATTCGAATGTAAATTCTTGGTAAAGTTTAATATAACTCGGGGTATATTTTGACCGACTCATAAAATGTATACCGGTACCAGTTTGCATTTAATAAGTTGATTAAAGCCTTTTGAGAGCTGTAATTGAGTTTTTATTATTTATACAAATTGAGTCACAATAAATATAGACGTAATTTTTGAAGTAAACCTTTAAATCGTTGAATTGAAACTTGATGAAATGAATTTCGTTACTAAAGCATTTGTTAGCGCTACAACTAGAAAGCGCCGTATTCCATTCTGAAACACGCTAACCATTTGTCTTCGTAGCTTGTATAAAAGCTCAAGTTGGGTATTGCGAGATAATTATATTTAAGTTTCACTTCTGACGTGTGTGAATTGCAACGTGTGTGCAATTTTTTATTTTATTGTCGGATGGTATCGGGTACATCATAGCGTCGTAGCATCGTGATTTAAAACAGTACCACAACTTACATCTTTCCGATGGGTCTGCTTAATTTTGTTTTGATTTTGGATATCACGGGACATATTTCTATCTTACTTCTTACTTATTCTATAATATAAATACATATATCTTATTTCTTCTTACATACTTCTTCCTTATCCCATAATATAAATATCTTACTTCTCATCTTAATATAGGTATGTAAATTACGTCATATTGTTTATCCGGGCTAATTTCCTAAACCTCTGAATCGATTTCTATCAAATTTTCACACCGTGTGCAGTTTGATCCAACTTAAAAGATAAGAAACTTTTATTTTTACTTTTACCACACCAATTTGTTTTAATGCCCGATAAAGTGGGCACGGGTCTGCTAGTAAATACACGTTTTCTACACTCATAGCCCCACACTAGGATTTTCTCCTGTGTCGTGGGTACCATGGACGCACAAAGACAAATACACAAACACCCAGACCCAGAACAGAAATCTAAACTCATCATTCCTATTTCTGTCTGGCCGACAATCGAACCCGGGACCCACTGCGCGTCAGACCGGTATGGTGAACGCTCCGCCACGCGGGCCGTCAAACGATACATATACATATATCTTACTTCTTAATTAGTCTATGTGAAAGTTAATGAGGTTGTATGTGTGTTTGTACTGTTACTCTTTTGCGCAAAAACTACTAATTGGGTTTCGCTGAAATTTGATACACAGATAGTTTATGACCTAGATTAACATATAGGATACTCGTTAACGTAGTTAAGGTGACCGAATCAGACGGAGCCGCGGGAATAACCTAGTAATTCAAAATACTGATATTCCTGGTCGATTTCCTCTTAAACAATAAACACAAGGCAGTAGCGTATCTCACAGGTGCTGTAATTGGGTTAGGAGGGATGCGAAGTTTTATTTAGTCATTATTTCATTTCCTTGTATTTTCAACCCGAATGATATTTTCGTATTTTCAAACCAGATGATATTAGAATGGTTTAAAGAAATATGGTTTCGACTTTATTTATTAAAATTACATCATAAATTGGAGTTATAACTCTCTGATTTCGATTTAAAATTACCTTCAGCGTGAATTGGCTCCGTGTATTACCTCATGTCACGGATTGATTGAGAGATTAATGAATGATTAATGCAGAAATTGTTATATTTGTTTTAAATTCATGCTTTTTCCTCATACCTTTTTTATACAACTACATAAGTCAATAGCATAGCAGTCCGTTTGACAAATGGATCCTGCCACCCATAGACTTGTATAATCAACTCCAAATGGTTTCCCTATTTAAACCAGAGGCGGAAGGCCAGGACTCTGGCGATAGCTAGGTCCGCAACTGTCCCTGCCTTCAGCGAAGGAGGAAGGTCGAGGAACCTGGCAACGGGGCCCAAAGCGCCTTCCAGTCCAGTCTTCTTGTCCCGGCTTGAGCTTTAGGCTCGCCATAACTAAACCCATTAGGGCTAACAGAATCTACACATTTGTTAAAAAAATCCAAATAGTTTATGTTTTATTTTTCCATTACTCCACCTAATTTTAGTTTTGAAATTATAGATAGATAGTTAAATTTTATTCATATATATAAAACCGTACGTAAACACGTTATATCATAAAAATGAATGCACGAACAAAACCTTCCCTGAGGTAGCGTACGGGTAATTACACTTATCTGTATAACTCCTTTTGCCTTTAGAAATTCCTGTGAAAAGCATGTTTCAGTAATGCTGGGTAAATAGTTACCAGCTCTTGTGGCGTAATGGCTGTTTTAAATTTAAAATTCCATCTTTCCCATCTTCATGAAGAGAGCAGACGCGGTTTTAATTTGAAAAATACGTCGCAGAGAGACGTTTGAGGGCTTATACCGGTTTTATGGGTGTAAGGGATGCTCTGTTATTATTTTATTATGCTTATTCGCTGTAAGGTGAGTAAAATAATTCAGCTCGTCTTATATTTCAAAATATTTAACATAAACTAAGTTTAAAAATTCGCGTTTAAAGATTTCGTTACAAACGTAGATAAATACGACCGGAGCTAAAAGCGTGTTAAAAAGTTATGTAATTTGTGGTATGAAATAGTTGTCCCAATGGATATGTTAGGAGTTAAAGAGGTCCAAACGTATTTATTAGCAAAGGCAAAAAAAAGGCATACATGAGTTTTTTCTTGCCGACAAATTTCGGAGGTTTACGGGACCCCCTTAGCATAAGATGGGGACAAATTTTTAAATATTACAATGTTGATTTTTTTTATCGCTAACCATACTTCTTAATTCCCCTTAACAAAACTTTAGTAACACCCATGCTTATAATTGAGATTTGACTCAAATTATCTATAAATTTGATGTGTGTCTTTACGAAATTTTCAACCAGTGATTTCGTCTTTTTCAAGCTAGTGTTTTGCGTAACTAGCCTTTTTTTGATTCAGCTATTGTATTTGTTTAAATAAATACCTCCACCAACTATAAAGTTAAATATACAACTAAAATTTTCGATCTGTCATCTTTCTTGCTCGATCGGCCAATAGGCACGCGCAACGTGAGAAAAATGTAACGCTGTGCGGTCGAACGACCGACAGTTAACAGTAATAACGTATTTACAAAAATCAAGTATTTGACTCGAACAAGTGATTCGGTTACATGTCACACATGTAACTAGTGACGTGAAATATCACTCACGTCTACTATAAATGGTTCGACAAAGTTCAGCTGTCCGATTCCATCAGGATATCTACCGAGCCCGACGTTGTTTAGGTGTTTAAATCTATTATTACATAACTCCGCAAAAAACAAACAAAAAAAGGAACATTAAACCCAATTAAGAACTACCTCCATTTCTAAAAATGGGTAAAATTGTAAGACTTTCTTATAAATAGGTCATGATAAAACCGAGCTAAAACAACTTTCCTTTGAAACTGTGCTTAGAGCCGGCTCATTATTACACGAGATATTATCTTAATTTCGCGTGGCAAAGGCGATAGGTTAGCCTAACAAGATACATCTCGTGCTGGCCCATCGCCAAGCAGAGGAAACGTACATTTGAAATAATTAAAACTTTCGCCGGGGAAGCACGGCCAATTGGAATCTTTATTGTCCTGTTAATTGCTGTACAAAGTTTTTATCTCTATTCAGCGAGTTAGTTCAGATTACATTGTAATATATTAGTGTAATGCGGTTAAGTTTATGACGGTATTATAACATATTTATAACGCGTTGGCTGGATCGTGATACAGGTGTCAACGCAGTGATGTTTATACCGGTTTCGAATGCCAGCCGGTTATTTCTCTTTACATTTGGTATTATTATTGTACTATACTGAAGTTAGTGAAGTTATACGCTAATGTATAAGTATCGAGGTGGCCGGATCAAGATTCAGATCATCAGTAACGCAATGATTTTAGCGTTCATTGATTTCTATTAAATATACTAGAACTCATGTGCTCCTTGTAGGTGGCTATTTGGCTTGAATTTAAAATTCAGTTTATAGCACAAAAAGCTGTTTTTAAAAGTACAAAAACAAGCAGTAAATGTAAATTTCAGCTTAGTTCCGTGCATAGTGCACCTGTTTCATAATGTAGTATTTTGTTTATAATAAGGAACAAAATAAATAAATATAATTTGGTACTTGGTAATTTGGTATTTGGTTATACGTTTGTATTATATATTTTTTAATTTTTATTGCAGAAAAAGAGGTGCGTTAAAGAGTGGTTAAACCATTACAATCCCACTGCTGGGCACGGGTTTCCTCAAGTCAAGTGCGAATAGGTATAGTTCATACACAGTTCACACATGAAACACTTTTTTCAAACTATTAGGCGTATATGTTTCCTAATGTTTTCCTTCACTGTCATAGCAAGTAATATTTAATTAGTAATACTAGAAATGCGTGTCTGGGACCTTACAGTGTGTGTCATGTGACATTACAGGTATGTGAAGTTGATACAAATAAATAAATGTAGAATTGTAAACTATATAGCGTGTAATTTAGACTAAGTTTATATTTTTATGATGATAAGGGTTTTGTTTCGTATTTAGGGTATAATGATTTGTAATATTCTAAGTACGGTCGTGTTTGGGCATGTTGTGTGCAGATGTGCATGGATGGGAACAAAGAGTTGTAAATGGGCGAATTGTATGAGTGGACAATAGCTTTTAGGGTGTAAGATTGCGTGGGAA
>DWNE01003522.1:0-16552 GCA_018249875.1 Cecropterus toxeus
GTCGTGGGTGCCATGGACACACAAAGACGAATACACAAACAACCAGACCCAGAACAGAAATCTAAACTCATCATTCATATGCCTGTCTGGGCGGGGATCGAACCCGGGATTCACTGCGCGTTGTATCGGTATGCTAACCGCTCGGCCACGCGGGTCATCATTTATGGCGATAACAAAAAGGTTCATGGGCAGTAGTGGTCACTTACCGTTTATGCCATGTGTCCTGCCAGTGTCCTGCCATGTGTCGATTAATTTGTGGTGACCACATGTAAATTAATGACGCAACATAGTATTATTAGTACTATTTATGATAGGTATATTAATAATGTCATTGAAATAGTTAAGTGAATTTTGATGCATATAATACAATTAATAGTAGGTATTGTAGGTACCTAAATGTAACCGAAATTAAGTCAGGGTCTATTTGCGATGAATTAATTTGTTTAATTGTATTTTTTGTATAATGTATAATAAGCAACCGAAAAAATAAAATATAAGTTTTATAGGAAACCTAAATCTTTGTTCTTAATCCCCCAGACTAATTTAGGATCGATGATAGGTTTGCCGCTAATTTGAAATATGCCGTAAAATTAAGCACTCACTTATAGCACTTAACTAGAACACATCAGCAGAAAAACCTACTGCATGCAGACATAGAAGTTGAAGGGGTATCTCTCACCTGTGCTTTTTAAAACAAAAAGTTATAAGAACATTAAATGCGTTTAAGTATTTAACAATGTTATATGCGTAAGTAGTTAAAAAGCGAGGAATAGTTCGCATAGCAACTGCATATGAACATTAATATTTAAAACGAGATGCATGTTTCGCTACTAAATACGCTTGAAGCAAAAAGTTAATTAATACTCAAGCACCAGTAGCGCACGCCAAGCTGCGACCCGGTCAATATGGACGTCGGTAATGCAAAAAATGTAACTTGTAGCCTACTTGCAAGCTGGTTATTCAAATTTCATTGCGACGCGAGTACGCTGGAAACGAGTTGTAGGTATCGTCGCAATCCGGCCGAACGTCCCGAATTCCTGGTTTATTCGGCCGCAGCCCGGGAGCGCACCAACTGTTCGATGCAACTCCACCCACTAATTATATTCTTATGAAATAAACTGCATTTAACTTCCTCCTTTCCAACTCTAAAACATCCTAAAGTTGGAATCTTTGTTGGTCGCGTTTAAGCTTTATTATAAAGCTTCAGGTTTGAAGTTGCCGCGCTGAGTCGGGACAGCGTCTCGGAGGCGCCCGAGAGGAACATGATACAGTAGCCCAGTACTGGCCGCCGAGAAATTCCATCCGCTCTATAAACGATTCAAATTGAACATGCGCTGCTTAAATTGCTTCGATGTATCGATCAAATGTACTACCTACCTAATAAAACTTATTATGATGCTCGCTTTTAATACGCATTGATTGTAATTAAGTAATTAACTCTAACGTGGAACAACTGGTTTTATCAATATGTATGAAGTGGACTGTCATTACTACTGGCAGTGAACTTTACAGCAAATATTTTAATTTATCAGCACCGTATTATTAAATACACAATTTATTATTGTAGAGATTCAGTAAATCCAATCAAATGTGAAAGAATGTCTTACGTAAAAAGCTCGGTGTAAAAGTCGACTTTGCGAAATGATAGTTCATTAATCGCGTCTCTGTATTAATGCTCCAATATGTTCAACATTAGCACCTTCGCGCGATAACCATCTGGTTTTTAAACTGGCCACCTTAGTAACACACAAGGGGACACGGAGGCGTTTCTGAGACGGAATGCTGCTTGTAAATCAACACTGTGCTTCTTGTAGGAACTCGAGCAGAAGCATTCAGTCTTGTGTCAAACCACGCCTCCTCACACGATGACAATTACCAAGTAGCGGCGAGAAATAATGGCACCTCGTGAACAAATTCTCTCGCCAAGTGTTCGCGAATGCATAAACGCAGTCGCAATTTGCAAAACGGTTTTGTTTGTGAAGCTTTTTATAAGAATCAAAATTGTTTAACACGCTGTCAATTTGAAATTTACAAGTGTCTACTCGATAGAAAATTCATAAAAAATTAAAATATCAGATCAAGTGTACCTATATACATATAACATGTACTGTCGCCGACGGATCTGTCTGCGACAAATCGGATATATGCGTTGTTAGTAATTAACTACTAATTGTTTAGCGAAGTAAATAATAATAATTTTCTTTCTATGTCCTTTACTCACGATAAATTATAAAATAATATGTTATTTAAGTAATTTTAATTTAGTTATATTATTTCCGTATGTTATGTATAGCTAAAACATGAACAGAATACTTTATACTAGTGTGTTGTACTAGTACTGCAATATAGTATTGAGTTTGATGATTTATTCAGTAGTGTTTTTGATGTCTCCGTCACGTCCTCGAGGTGTGAATTAATATTTTAGCCGAGGTCCTCTTTTTGTATTATTATTAGTATTTTTGAAGCACGAAGCTATTATATAAGGCAAGTGCATACAAATTCAATTCATAATACTTAGTTTATAAACATAACTCGTCTTCGGCTGCTTTTCATTTACCGGGATCGGACGCTTGTTTAAAACGATCCGTAAAGATCTTGTTGAATCGCAACCGAGTAACGAGTAAATTGCATTATAATATTTTTATTTCAAATCTTGAGATGCTATAACTACAAGATTAATGTCTATAATCAAATAAGGTCTTATATCATTTTAACAATCTCAATATTTCACAGTTTGTTAATGAATTTTACACATATAACGTTAACCCGAGAGGTAGAGTGCACTATGTCGGTCCAGATCGCAGTAATCCAGGTTCGATTCCCGGCTAGGCAGATAGGTCACCTATATAGAACAAGTAATATTAATGTCAATCACAAACGAGTTGTTGTCTCTAAGATATGCCTGCCTGACATACCTATAGTGCTCTGACAATAGCGTGACAGAAATAGGGGTTTTCTCTTCGATCAAATATCTACTAGATTAAGCGTTGCGTACAAACTCAGCTCGAAAAAATGGCAAGAGTTTGCTATACTACAGTACATATTACGATGATGTAAAACTGAAAGTTAGATGTACTTAAGTAAAGAAAGACACTCATTTAGAAACCTTACTGTTACCTGTGATCTTTACTCTAGTACATATTTGATCGAAGAATTGCACCACTTTCAGAAATTCACTTATCGTTTATTAGTTTGTGACTCATCTTTTGCGGGGAGACCGGGTAGCGATACAAGATATTGCAATTCTCCGCGGTTAGTCGTAAATCAGTCATAGAAGGTCACGTAAAGCATCAATACTCCAGAACCGAGGAAATTATGTCAGATTTCACAGCAAAACTGTGGTCTGGTTACCAAGTATGTTGTTTTAGACAAGTCAAATTCAAGTTTATGCAAGAAAATACAAGTGCAGTAATAATATGACATATTAATTTGTATGTAAAGGAAGTAACGACTATCTGGCCTTCTGAAGGTGAGTACTTACTTCCGTCCATGTGCATCTGTAGCCAATACCATCGTAATCAGGAACGCAGGTACCGTCCAAAAGAAATCTCGTACTTAAAGTCAGTAAAAGTACTGAAGTAAAAGGAGCGACTTACGAAAAAGTGATTGTCTTATTATACTTTTTAAATCAGAACCCTACGTTAAATTAGTTTCACATGGAAAAAAGAGATGATAGGTAATATGGCATGGGTAAATGGTCTCATCACGAATATATTTCGATTAAAGGGCACTTTTATTCGTATTTCAAATTTTGTTTTCCTTGATCGTTCCTGTTGGTATCTACTCTTGGAAACCGAATTTAATAATAGTTTATCATAGTTCCATTTCATGTTCCTTCTCTATATTTTATTTAATTATAAAAGTTGTAATGTTTTTAATTCAATGTCAATGTTAATGTTTGAATTTGCTTTAAGTTGATCTGATAATTGACAGTCGTATCTATAAAATAGTAGTATACAAGCTTTAAGACCTAAAAGCAGATCTTAATGTACCTCGGGCGATTTAGTTATTTCTTTACGACCGGAGACGTACGATACAATCAAAGGCGATTGATCACATCCACGGGAGCAATCGCCCCTCGGTAAATGTCGACTTGTTGTGCATTCACCACGGAACACACACAAACTAACATAAACACACACACAAAAACATAAAAACTGGACAAGATTACATTGTCACAACATGAGCCGTTCCAATTTAGTTTAATATATCTACTGTAGATCGATACTGATTGGATATATCCAGTCAGTTTTAAATGAATGATGGGTAGCGTACCTGTGCTTGATTACTATTTACATACATACATCATTGTACTTTTTATAATTTTGTAATAGCAAATGAGCCTGCAGTCGTCCTGACATTATATGACCTTGATGAGTAGGTATATCTCTCTTATAACATCCATCAAAGCAGGAACGCTACAGCGTTCAATAGTGTCGGTATTAGACATAAATAGGTGAATTGCTGCCACACGTAGGTACTTGTGCCTAGCGAAATATAAATTCTAAATCGTTGTTCTATTGCGTTGCACGTGAACTATATTAGTTTTCTTCGTAGGTAGCAACGCATATGTGACAGAATTCTTATAGAATTTCAATTCTAATTGGAGTTGAATTGTTGATAAGAGACAAAGGTATATTTATGACCGATAGTGACTAGTTACCATCAGACGAAGTACCTACAATTTCCATGTATGTTACTTTTTAAAGTAAAATAATGAAATAAACTGGTTAATAAGTTTTTTCTGCAATAAGAATCGGTTTAAAATATACTGAGACGTATCTCCAGCTGATGCTAAAATTACATACCGAAACATAATAAAGTATTTGTATCACATACATCAGTTCATTCGAAATCGAGCACAGGTCGACGTGTGCCCGTAGTTGTGACATCACTGCCACTACACTTCATCCAAGTGTTGTTGGTGTGGTTGCCAAGTCCGATATAACTAACCGCAAGGCCTCGTAAGTGCATGTAGTTTGTTCAGGTTAACAATTGCCACATTAGTAGATATTGTAACGTCGCGGCGGCCCGTGGTTAGCGGTGGGCGGCGGGCGCCAGGCTCCTCCCCCTGCGCCGGCGCCATTGCACGACCACACTGATATTACTGTCATAATGTCACATACCGATGCTTCAGAGATTAGCCACGTTTAAACAATAACATATGTTATAACAATAGACAAGCCACAAGTGGATCTATGACTGCTAATCATAAGTGCGAATTCAGAATATTATGATGTCAGAGTTCTTATGACGACGACCCGCGTGACAGAACGTTTACCTCACCACGTTCCGGGTTCTATCCCCGGCAAGACAGAAAACTAATGAGTTTAGTTTTTGTTCTTGGTTTGGGTCATCTTTGTGTGTCCATGGTACCTACGACACAGGAGAAAATCCTAGTGTGGTGGTATGAGGTCAGAAAGTTATTGAAATTCCTTGTCGTTCTAAAGTTATCACACAGTATCATAAATATAATATAGGTATATGTAACGAGGGATTCCATTTTTGTGTGTAGGTAATAGACCAAGACTTGAACGCCAAGTTTGCTAATCTTAAATCTTACCTCTATTATAACTATACAATGACATCTCCTAAAATATTGATGATGGAGATTATCTACCTCTCATACGTCTACTTTTTAGCCTCTAGTTAGTTAAGACACAAACATGTCTTATTAACCGCCCAGCTGGCAATCTGTAATTGTTAACAACTTGTAACTTCCCATAATGTCGGATTAATTTAGAGAAACAGACTTCTCTAGTCACAATACACACTCACTAGTCTGTTCTGATAGTCAAAGTAAAGGCGTAGGCCTCAATTATGTGGTCAGACCAATGAGACCGAAAACAACAAAATATGTGAAATATGTACCTATAGTTAAAATTTTCTTAACGCTTAGTAAAGTTTATATTATTAAATAAGGCGTTATTGCGAATACAAGATAGTATGACTGCAAATTGAAGATAACATTACCTCTTTAGTGTGATTAATTTGCGTGATGATTAATTCATGTGGGCAGCAGGAGCGGATACCGATGATAATGAGTGCACTTTCAATTTCCAATAGGTTCCGGCCATAAATTGCGCGCCATGCTAATGACGAGTGCCGCCGGAATTATATTATGATTTTATTGTTAGCACCTCGGTTACGCTCTTGTCTTACGATGAAATCAATGATGGTACTAATCACAGAATTGTTTGTATTTTAACTTAGAATATTCGTTATTAGTTACGTGCATGAAAATATAACGAGTGGAGAAGCAGACACGTTTAGCTTAGCTGCGACCGCTTACAACTTTGGTAAAAAACACCTTAATCTTGGAGCAACGAATCATTCGCCTAGCGCTGCATGCGTCATTATGTAATTTGTCATCGTGTAATTAATAATAATTTTATTCAATTTCGCTGCAATATACAATGAAATTTGGAGGTATTGAAATATCGCATACAATATTGTTTTTAACGCTCAATGCTAACGCTTACAGCACCAAATAAAGAGGTCGAGGCTAAGCTTTGCGAGTATCATGTTCTATGAAAATAATATAGCTATACCATATATATAGCAGATGATCTTGCGTGCTTGTCTTTACATCCATTTTATAAAAAATCCCATCGTTGTTTAGTTTTCGCAATGATTCGCTTTGATAATCGCTTCACTGCATTGCAACAAAGGTATGTAGACACCTCACTTACTGCCATATACTGTGTCTATTACACATCTAGTTTCAGTTCTTATACCGGTAAAGATGACAAAACCCAAATGCTTAATAGTTATCCGTGAAGTTTCCAAGAATTAATACTAATAAATGATTCCTCTTTACACGTAGTGACAGAGCTCTGTAATAAGTGCCTTTATTTATTTCGTGTGCAAATTAAAGTATAATTTTATAACTTGCCTTTTATATTGCATTTATATGTAGGTATAATTTATATTAACTTGTAATACTTGCTTGAAACATTATTAATATCTATAAAAGTAAGAAAAGTTGGTTCAAGATTTGAAATATTATGGTTGATTAAAATTTACCTTTTTATGTAGTGGTGCCTCGCAATTGTCACGAAGATTGTGATTGAGCATAATTTTTAATTTTGAATAGGGCTATAAACACAATTACAAATGATGAGCCTAGATTAAGGAATAGTTTAAAAGTGCTAATCTTCACTGAAGCAAAACTAGCGTATGACTATTGCCTAGAAGGTTTAGCTATTTCCATTGTAAGAGGAGATTCATGCTAAGCGAAAGTGCTAGGTCAGTGATGAGTTAATAATAATTTTAGTAGATTAATCTCCATCATCTATAGATATTGATCTTTATATGCTTAGGAAGATCCTCTAGATGTCCATCAATAAACAGAATATAGTATCTGTAGGCGTGCGGCTCGCTGTGCGGCCGCCGCGGGGCGCTGCGGGCCGCCGCGGGCCGCTCGGCTGATTCGGAACGGATTCGCGCAACCACCGATAAACATCTCCACCTCACTTATGTAGTTATTGCATCAACCTGCGCCCGCGGCGATCAACACGCATTTGTGGCGGTGTTTTGCCATATTAGGACGCGACAAGGGCATATCCGCTAAGATAAGGATCCTGCAGGACCAGCATGTCGAAGGTGGTAAAATCCTTTGTGGTTCAACTCCAGAAGTATCATCGCCACATCAATTATGTCTATTCATCGTCTATTTACGCAGCATTAAGCGCTGCTGTTAAAGCATGGCAGTATGATAATTATAGAGCATGGCATCGGTCTTTGGAAATTGTTATAATCACCCGTCATCGTCCAGAGAAGAAAGAGGAAGAAATTTCTACTCGTAAATATGGAATACGCCGATACGAAGATAACATTTGTACCATTCTGGTGTTGGAATAAGGAGATAGAAATGCTTCATATTACTGCTTCATATTACTATGACCAGTGGGAGCCTGGTTGAAACTCGGCCTCTCAATCGAGGGTCCGGGGTTTGAATCCCAGAAACGCACCAATGATTTTTCTAAAATGATATGCGTATTAGAAATTAATTATCACTGCTTTACGGCGAAGGAAGACTTCGTGAGGAAACCTGCACATCTGAGAGTTCTCTAAAACAAAAGTTCTCAACGGTGTGTAAAGTCTACCAATTCGCACTTGGCTAATGCGGTGGACTATGACCTACAACTCTCTCATTCTAAGGGAAGATCCGTGCCCAGCAGTGGGACAGTAACGGGTTGACGATGATTACTATGACCAAATTAAGTTAAATTAAATATACATATTTTTTACTGTCGGTATATTCTTCGTGTTATGTGAATAACCTTAAAGTACGAAGAATCATATTAGGCACGGTTAATCGATATTATTCGGCGGCCAGATGACTCGTCTCCAAATTACCTGCAGTTATTGGGCTTTATAAAGCTTACTACCTCACGAGTAAAGCATGGTAAATCCATTTTTATAATAAATAAAAATGTATTGTTAATGAAATATTACCTAATTAATTAACATTATATCATGCCATTTATATTATTATCTTTGTATGTACATCTTTTATATTTATTTATTGAATTTATTCATGTTATTCTTATTTATATTAAAAAAGGTTTAAATATATATTTTGATAAAGGACGTCAGCTTCTCATTACAGTATGTTTTTTGATGATAAGTACCTACAATGCATTCAGTCGATAACTAAAAACTTGGTAAATGAAAATTCTAGAAGTTACTTCTAGGATTTTCACACTCTATCTAACGAGCAAAGTAAAGTTGAAAGTTTAAAAACAAGTTATAACATTTTTCATCGGGCGAGCAAAAATTGGTGGTGTTTGGAGACTCATAGGTATTATTAGGGCGGCATAAGTGGCGCTGCGGGCTACCGATCGCCGCAAAATAAAACACAGCTGACATCTTCCTTATACCTATTACGTTCGATAATATTTCATCCGATAACAAAGTGAACAGCTAAAAATTTCCTATACCATATAAAAAGTATTCAGGGTTAAAGAAAATTACGTTGTTCAGTTATAATGGCTACAAGTTATACCGAACTTTATAGCTCGTTTTTTTTCTATTGATATATGTGGTAGATTTTCTTACTTATTCCTAACTGAAGTAATATGCCGTCTTAGTGCTGCAGCATTTTAAATTTAAAGCTGTAACATTATACTATAATTGTCTGTAATGCCTCTTTACTCTATTGCTAGGGCTCTATTCCTACAATACTCGTTTGCTGGGAAGTACTACATTTTTTTTACAAAATGTGTATTTTACACATGAATTTCAGCTATTTTCGACAATTTTAAATTCTTTTTAATTTCGTGAAAATCCATGTTAAACCAGTTTTCTTATTTTAATCAGAATTGTCTGTATAAGAGATTGAGAGAGATATTATTGTTTGGGTTTTAATATATATTTCGTTAGAAATAAGAGACAGACTGCCAATATTTTTTTTATAGCAGAAGCAAATGAGATGGCCCGCGACAAGATAATTCAACGCGGTCCGCTGGCTGGCAGTCTCGGACACACGTGTTTTTGCACTACGTCTCAACATTAAGCATTCACTCAAATTCGGCTCATTTGAGAGTCAATCACATTTTTTACTTCGGGTCGGTGAGGTCATTTCAGTTCGGGGATCGGGGATTCTACACACTGTTCCGGTGTGTACGTCATTTGCTGAGTGAAAAATGATGCAATTTAGAAAAAAGTTTACGTAGCAGAAATACGTCTGGTGAAATGAAATGGAATCAGTTCTTTAATTTTTCTAAATACTAAGTAAACCCGATAGCTCTTCTGTTCATGTTCCCCTGAGAATTGGGAAATAATATGTTTGTAAATAAAAAATTAAGTGTAAAAAATCATCGACTATATAAAACAATTTTTCTAATCTATTGCTTGTAAAGATATCTTCATATAATTCCGAACATTTATAAGGTGGCCCCTCAAATAGTTCCCCGGTAAGGATATTCGGTGTCAATGTTAACATTTCCGACCAACGGCTGTCGAGGCGCATAAATGTTTTGGAAATTAATGTTCGTTTTTGAACGAGCTTTCGAATGTTCTATTTTTTTTTTCTCTCCTTTTCTTCTTGCCACTGTAGAAACTAATAAAAATGGGGCTTTATTAACATAAAATGTAAGATAGATGAGATAAAATAAAAAAATAAGCAATATTTATTTATGTTGAGCATTTCCATGTCTTATTTAATTTTACCCTCAATAAAATTATAGTTGTTGTAATATTCAGTGCCAAAAGTTAAATATATATTTTCTAAAATGGGAGTAGGAAAGAAGCATTCAGTTGACCTGATGGTAAGCGGCCATTGCCGTCCATGGAAATATGTAATAAACCCCACATAAGATCAGAGTCTTACATGAGTTTGGCCACAGATATGTGGCTACTCCTGAGGATTAAGTTAGAACGCTTCGCATAAGTTTGTATGTCTCCCTAAAACACAGCAATGCATAACACTGCCGGTATTAGATGTGGCGGTGGCGCTTCCACAGTCGAACTAAAAAGAGTTCTACTACCTCTAAAACGACTCTTACAGTAAAAATACTTTTCGAACATATGTTTATTGTAAACCATCAGATTGCTATGTTTTATATCTAAAAGGATAATAAAAATAGTGAGTTGATACAATAAAATGATTACAAACCGCGAGATAGCGGAGATGGTATCGCGGCCGGAACGAATGCATCGGGCGCGCGCCGCAAATTGAAAACCGCGGATCTCTGCTCGAGAATATTACGTGGATTTTATATTACGCGGAGCTAAAGATGGGCGAAAACAAAGAAAACGTTAAACGCAAGGTGGTCAGTGCTTTTGCTTATTTATGGGTAGAAACAATGTAGACGAGTACCTGCGTAACTATTTTTTTGTATTAAATTTTGTTATTTCATCACTGTTAAAGTGGGATGTGTATCGTCCTCGAATATGACTACTATCTTATTTCCGTTGATTTCTTAGAAGATGTTCAAAGACAATGCGCCGCAGTATTTGCCTGCAAAGGTTTTCGACTAGACGTACCGAAACTCTCCCTTCAAGATGAAAGGCAGGAAATGAATATTTGGGTTAACTTTATAATTTTTAACGATACTTGAACTTATTGTGACTCTATCGGAATAATACAATACAAAGTGAAAGATACAAAATGAACTCGAAGAATAACATTATATTGATGACGGCTCGTCATGATTCTTTTTCAATATTTTGTCTATGTGGACCTCATAGACGCTGTACCTATGCATTGCAAGCAATGGTAGGAACTTATACCTTTGCAATATAATATTATTTGTCGATACATATTTTTTGTTACAAGTACTCTGAACATAACTGCTCCAATCACTTGTAATTTAAAATCATTAATGTCAGGTAGAGATAGAATGTCACATTATTATGAAAAAGTCCGTCTCCCTCTGAAGGTTCAGTGGTTGTGAAGTAGTTGCCATGTAAGGAGAGGCTAATTACCGACCTCTCGATATGGGGCTAATTACAAGCGGTGCCGTTCATACTGCGATAGTATCGCCTAATCGTAAATATTGTGCTCGAGGAAGTACTCGCCAGATGATCTACATTGATATATATTGCTTTGAACATATATTGTAGAATAAAAATAAAATAAAAAATGTAATACTAATCGATATGGATTGCTTTATGTCAGGGTTTTTAAAACTTACGCCTCCGAGTACCTCTTTTCAATAATAAAAATTACGAAGAATCCCTTTAAAAATATCTCTACTTAGAGTAGAATGATAATAAAGGATTAAAGTAATAATCAATCAAATCAAAAGTCATTATCTAAGGAGCCGTGATTACATTAATTTTGTTGCGTATCCTTTACGTTTACCGTGCGTATCCCACTTTGAGAAACACTGCTGTATGTGGTAAGTTAATTACTCACTACATATACATAATTCACATTGCTATTTGCATAGCGTTATTACATTTTATTGCAAGTTTTCTTTATGTAAAAATTACATAATGTTATAAACGAAAAGCTAATAATTGTCCAAGATAGGTCAAAAGTGCACTGTAACTTCTGAAGACTCCAATTCATTTTAACGAAATTATTCATAGGTTATCTATATACGCTTTGTTTCCACCTATGTATAGGGATATTTATTCTCAACGTGGGTTTAATGTACAAGGAAACTGAATGGATACGGTACGACAACTCCCATCTTATCCGATTACAGATCATTGATCCTACATTAAAGGGTATACAAGAGTAAAAGCAAAATTATGTTATCCTGCTAAACCACTTGTGAACAATGAAGAACACTAGCCTATGCGACGTCTCATATTGAAAAATACTAAATGTATCGTTTAATTCTTACATCTCACTCAAAACCAAAACACAGGAATGCTTAACTCTACTGTTATAAAGAAGAAATAGCCGTGGCAACATATCTTGTCATCAATATCGGACATACGAGTAACATAACAACTAGGTATTTAATATTGTGTTCTATAATTCTTCAATAACACCTATCGATTTTAAACCGACTGCGACAGAAGAAGGGTAATGTTTTGGAGGGTAATGTTTGTAATTCGAGCGTATGTATGTTTGTTTGCATGTATGCCCATTTCTTTGGTACGCGCTACAGACCAAACGGCTTGAAGGATTGTGACGTATAACATATCATTGGAGTCGTCTCAGTTTGCAAAGTGACATAGGCTATATAATTTTTAAAAATAGCGCCTGGAAATAGAGAGAAAAAAGGGAGGGAGTGATGAAATTCTTTTCTATTACAACAATATGGGTATCAAAATGAAAGCTAGTAAATATACCAATCTTAAAATATACATATATTGTAATACTTTTACATGACTATTTTCGACAAAAATTATACAAGCGTAAATTTAATATTATCATTATGAGCAGAAATTTTGTTGTAAGCAGTCGGGTTTTTTGTTTTAATGTTTTTAACGATGTTACTATAATAGTTTTATTTCTTTAACCTGTTTTCTATGATATCATTCAACTTTAAAAGTGTCTTATATTGGAATAAGATTCTATGAAATCATCAAACAACTATATTATTATCATACAACTTAAAATAAAAAAGATCCAGTTCACACTGTTATGACAATGCTGTTTGATTTACGAGACATGCACTGCACTTTAATAGGAAATGTAATTTTACTTAACACAATTATGGAGGTGTGATGTGATAAATACTTGTCAAGCGGTAATGCCACCTTCTTCTAATTTATATCTTTATTTTGAGAATGTTCTTAGTACCTTACATATCTTATTTATACATTATAAATTACTAGCTAAAGTGCGCGAGCTTCGCTACAAGACAAAAAAATAAGTTTTACTCTGTAAGTATTTGAAAAGCGAAAAGTGATAAGGACGTTCCGGATAGAAAATTAAATCGTATGTGCCATCAAAAGTTTGCTATTTTTGGCGTTCTCTTTTTATCCAAAATGGAAATATGAAATACTGAAACTTTTAAATATCGAAAATTAAATTGACATTGCCTACAGACTGACTAGCTAAATAAACTACATCCATGCAAATCGGGCCAGTAGCTCTTGCTTTGAGTAACACACAGAAAAATAAAGAAAATACTCTTTCTACACTCATAGCCCCACACTAGGATTTTCTCCTGTGTCATGGATGCCATGGACACACAGAGACGAATACACAAACACCCAGACCCAGAACAGAAATCTAAACTCATCATTCAGATATCGGCCAGGCCGGGAATCGAACCCGGCACTTACTGCGCGTTAGAGCGGTATGGTGACTGCTCCGCCACGCGACAGACATATCATTTTGTGTATAAGTATAGATATAAATATAGATAAAGGCGGAAGTCTGTGAGGATACATGTGTATTTACTAAGTTACTCTTCCACGACAATACTCCTATTCGGATTTTGCTAAAATTTGGACCACAGGTAATGAACTGGATTAACTGGGATACTCAATTACCGTGGTAAACGTGGACCAAGCAGGCGGACACGCGAGAATAGGCTAGTTATTTATATTCATATTGGAAACCGTTGAAATCATGTTCAATAAATTCAAAATCTCAGTTTTATAACACTCGTGGCTGTTTTGTAACGCAGGTCTTGGTGTTCAATTCTAATTGTTTGAACAACTAAATAAGTAAGATTTTATCACTTTATTATGTAGCTAGTACGAACTATTTGAAATATATGTATAGGTATATTTACCTCCCTTCTACAGACATTCAACATTCATAAAGTGGGGACTCTACTCAAAGAAAGCGACGCAAAGTACGAGTATATATTGTAATGATAATATTTGTAAATAAAAATGTCAAGTTTGTTTTCCTATTTCGCATTTCTCCATCGTTGTACCTACCATTAATTTAAATTACTGTATAAGAGTGATACCATACCTCTGTTTCATGATGTCATCAAATCATGTTAGTGATTCGTATTCAATATTCAACCTCATATTAGATTAATTTGTATTAACATATTATAATTGAGTTGTAGTTTGTTCTCGTGTACACTTTGAAGATAATTGAGATAATCAGACAACATTTCAATTTCAATTGCAACTTTATCTAGCAACAAGCACCGACTGGGATATGTAAATGTAAAAGCAATAAATAAATGTCAGTGATTCAAATCATATTGTAGCAGTGAGCGATGAAGGGTTACATAAATGTGCTCTTCATACAAGTGTTTGATTTTTATCGAATTGAAATTGCAAATAAGCATGCTGTCTAAGTGATGGTAAGTGCTTAGTGCAACCCGTAGACATGTTATATACTCTAAATAGTAATGTAATATTACTTGTTAGCCAATATTAAATATTAACTTTGTTGCCACAGCGGTACTCATAGTCCATAATTACTCGAATTTTTAACCTTTCCATGACGAAAAATGTTCGAATGCGATGAAAACAAAACACTAACTATCAAACAAATGACGATTTTAGAAAAAATAATTCCATGTTTTTAAAACAAAATTAATTTAATTAGAATTATCACTTCATAAGTACAGATCTAATAATTATAAGTGACTACTAAGTTGAAGCAATTCGCATAAGAGTTTTTGGTTAAAGATATCGTTCTTATAAGATTGAAACAAGGCTTAACATTGTTATTATATTTAAAACAGAAACAACTATAGCACTGTCGCATTTGAATCACGAAGGGATTCTATTAAATTTATATCTTTGGATCACCGGAACGGATTCGATTTAATATTTTCTAAAAAATCTATACCTACGTATCAGTATGACGTTCTAATCTACACATTGAAATTGAATGTTAAAATAACATCATAGCAGCCAATAAGCAAACTTTGTAAACAGAAGCATAATAAACAATAAGGAGCTAAATTAATTATAATATAAAAAATAAACATATTTAACGGAACAACTTATTTGTTGACTCTGGAAGCATCACCGCCACACCTATTTTTACCTAATAACAGCCGTGTTAAAAGCCACTGTGTTTCGGTCTGAAGGGAAGGGAATAAGGGAAACGTATTCGAGGCGTTCCATCTTAGACCTCAGGGGTAGTTACCCATCTTTGGCAACCTCGGGTAAGACTCTGATCACATATGGGGTGCATCGCAGATAATAAGGCAGTGGCCACTTACCATCTGATGGACTGCATGCTCGTTTGCCACTTCCATATTATGAAAAAAAGTTTATTCTTCTTATGTTATGTGCCAGGCAATCCAGTACAATATACTACTGTTATCTGTTATCTATACCGTAGTGTAGAGGTAACGACACTAGGGGCACAGCAGGGGCTCACTCACGCGTGTGACGCGACATGTACATGTTGTACCTAAAGCGCCACGTCGTGACACATAGATACATGTCTACCTACCTATCATTCACAAGGTACATGCAGCTTTGGGAAAGTAATATGACGGTTATATGGCGCAAGGGTATAATTAACTAGAAGGTGTAGTCTATTTCCGGTTGTTACACTCAAATATTCATAAATATTATAAAATGTGTCACAAAATATATTTAAGTGTCGTAAATCAACTCTCGCAGGACTCTGGCATTTACGAGTTTGATTTATTTTATTTGTTTATCACCGGACATTTAACTTATCGTGTACATTTTATGTACATATTAAGAATACATATTAGGCTATTAAATTAAGTAATTAAACACTAAACTATTTTAATAAAGTATTCAGTCATATCAAATATTTCATTCAATAGATATTTGTTTAGGTACAATTGGTGAATCTTAACCTTCTGTTTAAAATCTTTTATTTTCTATAATATTAGTAACTAGTAACTTTTCTGTACAATCATGTAAAAGATTGGTAATTAGAAATAATTTATATTCATAAACCTTTACTTACTATTTGTATTTTTCTTATTAGAATGGAGTCTCGTAAAGGTAATGCATCTATTTCGATAAATACGAACGAAAATGAATATTTTTCTACTGCTATTATATTTTATCCTGTTGTTTCGTAATTAGAACAGAATTATATCGCAATAATATTCTGTTTATATCCAAGCCATTAAAACTATTGTTAAACAATATTAAGGAATTTAAAAATGTTTATGATCCCCCAAAAATATATTTAATAGTCAACTATCTATCTTACAAGAACTCGACAAGT